>JAEKOY010000560.1:0-25000 GCA_021234595.1 Delia radicum | reverse complement strand
TGCTCACGTGCGCTTCCCTAATTTATACCTAACCACAGTTTAACAAAATTGAGGCAACATGCAATTTCTGTTTTTAGTATTATTTTCCTGCAAATAAAAATTTGTTTGAAAAAATATATAAGATAAATTCTTTAAAATTGTATAACTTCTTTTTTCAAAATGAGGAACTACTTCCAATGACGTCCTTTTATTCAGAAAAAGTATATGATTACTCTTGATTACAAAAAGTTAAACATATAAGTTAATAACATTGTTATTTTCTTTTAAGTAAATAATTACTTTGTTATTGAGTTCATGCTTTCTGGTTTAAATTTAAATAATTGATTACAATACTACTTGCTTTTTTGACTCTATCGTTGGAATGAGTTTGGTATTGCAGTTACTAAATTTGGCAATGAGATATGTAAGCAAGTGTGGACATCACCTTCTTTTTGGAATGTGTAATTTTTTCCTGGGTTGTTACTTTAAAATCTAATTTTTAAATCAAATAATTTAAATTTGCCAAATTTGTAGTAAAAGTTTAATGAACCATAAAAACATTTAAACTTGTGAATTTCATATTACTAATGGACAGTCAGTACACTTAGAATACTATGTAGGTAAAGACCACTGCAAATGTAGTTAAAAACAAATGAAATTTCACTTGAAAAGAGGATGACTTACATTTCAGTAAATTCAACTAGCAATGTCATTTGTTTTTTACTGTTCAAAAAAGAAACAACATATGTAGTAAAAAATAAAAAAACATCTATTTGTTTTATTTTTTAAATAAAAAAAACTACTGTTTAAAATGAATGTACAATCATAATACAGTAATTTGATGTGGTTTGTTTTTCTAAACGAACTACACTTGTAGTCAAAACTGAAATTTTTTCTAAAAATTACTGTTTTTTTCACTTAAAATTAAAGAAACTGTACTACAACTCAAACAACTACAAATAATTACACGCAGAAGTTCTCTGAGTGTAATGCCAAACGTTGCGAAGTAATGCAAGGGTAATGAGTTTAACTTATTAGCAGGTAACATGTTCCGTGATAGCAACCTATTAACGAGGTTTTGCTGGGTGTAGAAACATTTTTTTATATTATTTTAAAATTGATTGCGGAAACTAATATTTTAGATAGCGTGAGTGTTTTTTTTTTTCAAGCAAAACTAATATTTAATATTAACGGCAAATATTTTATTAAAGTGAGAAAATCTACTATAATTTGTTGGTTGGATGGTATTTAAAGTAATGTAGAAGATAATCGTGTCTATTTCTGTAATCACCTTCACCATAAATACGCGCAGTAGCTATTCTATAATACGCTAGTGATGTGAAGAAAACATATTTTTGTTTGGTGATCATCGATAGACGCTATAATACAGGTTCGAAGCGAGTTAGCTATTTGCCAACTGAAATTCGTTTACTACGAATCAAATTCAGTTATTACAAACTTTAGACGGTTTGCACAACTTAACATAAGTTTTCTCAACGAAGTTGGGTTAGTTCAATTAAATTTTAGTTGCAACACCCAAAATATTCAGAAATCTAATAAAAATATCGTTGTACTAACTGAATTTATAAGTTGATACCATTAATATACACTTCGGTTGGCACTTTATTTCTATGTATGGTACACTCGTCATTTGTTACCTAGGGATCGGATTCGTTTATAAATCTGTAATTGAAAGCTGTTGGGGATGATTTTGAAAACTTTCTAAATTTGGTGTAATTTTATACATTTAGTATTTGTGGTTGCTGACTAAGTATATAAGATTCGATTTTCAAAGCTTAAATTAACGGTAACAATATGACGGGTGTTTTTTAGTTTTTTAATAAATTATTTCCCTAAATGCGAATTTGGTATAACATTTTCAAAATAACACATTCAATAAATAATCATTATCTGATGCTAACTAAATATTTTGTTAAACTAAAAATTTAGCTTTAAAAAGTAAAACCAGATCTTATTAAATGTTCAAAATCAAGAAAAGCGGATTGAATGTAACGAATTTTTTCATTAGAGTAATCCAACGGCCTAATTATGCCAGCGATATTTTATTTTTAAAAATATAAAGATATATATTTAAAAATACGTAAAACTTTATGTCAAATTCATATTAAGCAAATCTCAAAAACATTAGAAAATAAATCCGACCTCTTTATAAAAAGTCATTCGCCATTTTGAATTTCGAAAAGATAATGTCAGATTCGTATTAATGAAGCCCCAAAAGTTTCTGAAAAATCTTTCTGACAAAGCATGATTTTTTTGAAAAAGTTGTCCTAAACACAAAATTTAAAAATTAAAAATATAAAAAAATGTACTAAAATTAAATTTCTATAATAATAATAACGTTTTTAATCTTCTGACCGGCAAGCATGCCTCCAGGCAGAGTGTTTTAAATTGGCCGTAAGTGCGCCAACTGAGTGTTTTATAATAAGAATTTAACCTATTTCGATAGAAAACCAAATTTATAAAATATTTTGTGAAGTAATTTTTTTGAGTGCTTGGCACGGTTTAAAAGCGAAAAAGCGTTAAAGTTAAAATTTCTTAAAATTTCAATAAATAAATATGTTAAATAAACACAATTTTCCAAAATCGTGAAAACATGTTTATGTTGACGGAAAATCGTTTATACTAAACACAAAGACAGATTGAAGTCTAAACTTAAAAAAAGCTCTAATTTTGGTCCAAGTAGATACAGGATTTCAAAAGGATACCTGTAAGGGACATCAACTTAACTTAAATAGGGAACCATATTCGAAGAGCTTCATACATTTTTAGATTTATGATTGCGACAACCATGTTACTATGGTTATGGCAGCCATACTCTTATCTGATTCTGTATCATAATACGATAATTAGATTACCATATTCTAGTTCCAAATAGATGCCAATGCTATGGAAATTTTTATGAAATAGCATTATATGATATGCATGTTTTTTAATAGTATATTTATTTAATAATTCACACATTTAAATAAACTTAGTTTTAAAAATATTTAAGCAGTCGAATTGTCTTTTCGCTAAAGAATAAGCTTTGTGAAATATTATGTCAGCAATACAATACACATGTGATTACATGCATAAAAATATTGTCAAGAATGGAATACAATTTCAATTTATAATGATCAAAATGTTAGCAGCAATCATAACAATTGCATTATAACCATATTATAGTCCTAGTTATTATATTATGATCATGAAAAAGAATTTATTCATCATTTATTACCATTTTATGATTATTGCAAGCACATTATGATTATTTCTTACAACAGACTTAACAGTAAGTGCATTTTTTTTTAATTTTTCTTTAAATTTTTTTTTTTCTTTACAATATTTTTTAGCGTAATTACAAACAATTAAAAAATAAATCACTTTTTTTTATCACTTTATACTTAATTTTATGATAAAAATAAATTTATTTAAGGGGTGCGCGACAATTAAACTTTTGCCTAGACTTCCAGTTTAGACCGGGTTGAGAGAGACTACAACTTATTCCTTCTCCCACAAAACAATCATTATTACAATTAACACCACTACATTGTTTGTGTATTTTGAATGTCTTTCTGTTTAATATTATTTAATTTGTTGCTGCTGTTTGTTTCTCACTAATTCCTTTCACATAATTTCAAACAATAATGACACTAAAAAAGCGAAGACGCTCATAAAAAACGACTGATCATCTTACAGTTGGCGCAACTATACTATGGTTGTAGTTAGATACATTAATATGACAATAATTGCTATATTACGATTGTTGAAAATATAATAATATAAGAACTAAAAAAAAGAGAATTGTCTACTAGAACATGATGAAAGCAATCAAATTATTGGTGGAATATGATTGATACAACAATAATTAAATTGAAACAACCATTTATGGCTGTAGGAAACATAGTTTTATGGATGTTATCATATTGCAACCATATTTTTCGGCGTGTTCTTAAGTATAAACACAAAAAGTGTAGTTATAAGACTGTAGTTATATCTTGGTAAGACGAATAATTTATGCCTAAATTTGTGCATTTTTATCGATTCGTTTTTGAGATTCACTCTAAACCTATTCTGGCCCATATCGCCTAAAATAGGCGTCGAAAAAAACTGGTAGAAGAACATATTGTTTATTTTTCGTGCCGAACAAGTGGTAGAAATTTCACTGCAAAAATGAATAGGCCGAATTGAGGGTTAAAGTAATTCATTTCAAAAAATATTGCGGTGTGAAATTGGGAAATTTAAAATCAATTAATTATAAACATTTTGGAGGCGCCATTTAATAGTGTTGTAATTTCATATTTAAAATTGTAAACCACCCAAATTTTAGTAAATTTTTATTAATTTTTTTTTTGTTGTTTCAATATAATTTTGGCACTTAATAAACTTGTAAAATTTACAAACACCGGAAATATTAAGAAGGCATAAATTCCCTTAAAATGCTAAACAATTAAATAACCACCCAAAAATTTTAAACAAAATACTAGCGCGAGCGCACACCAGCAAAGATCATAAAAGAATAATGAAAAACCCCGACTTAGGCGTCAATTATGGGAATTTCTTGATCACCTTTTAGTCTGGCACAATAATTAAGTAATATTTTTTATTACACTGCGCTGAACACAGTGCAGCCAGCGTACGATGGATGTGTGAGAGTGCGATGTATGTAACTCTTGGATTTTCATACTAGTCGAGGTAGTTAAATGTTGCACATGTCACAAGTACTTTAACGAAAATCTTGTAATAACAAACACATTTTAATACACTCTACTAACACTGTCTGTGTGCGTTCAACAATAATAAACTCGAAAATTTTCATTCATACAATTTTGAAAATGTTCCTCCTAAAGACGCCGCTATTATTAAATTTTTATATTATTTTTCTTTCGAACATGTCAAAGTAGAAAAAATATATTTAAAAAAAAAAAAAAATAATAATAACAATATCAAACACTCTTGTGAAGTCCGCTTATTATTTTTTCGAATAATCTTCTGCGTGTTTAAATATTTTGTGGTTTCTCCTTTATTTGTTTTTAAATGTTTTTAGTTTGAGTTTTTAGTTTTTATTTCTTCATTATTTTTATTTTCTCATGTATCGTACAGGTTGTTTGTTTAGACAATTTATTAATCCGAAAGTGTTGAATAAATAAAGACGCCATGCATACATACATACATAATACCGCCAAATAATACAAAAAAAAAATAATATTATTACTAAAGTGACATGTGTTGTGGAATGAGTGTAACGTATTAGGGAGACAGCTAAAATTTTTTTAAAAATCCAGATACTTTAAATATATAGCGGACCACAAATGAAAAAAATATTTTTCTATGTATCAAATAAGTTTTCGCATTTTTTCAGCAAATACCAAAAAAAAAATTACCCTTTTCATAAATGCAAGTTAAAAAATAAAGTTTTAAACATTTTCTGACAAAACTGTACTTTATGGGGCGTTCCTAAAAAAAAAAAACAATATGACCTACTCTGGAATTAAAAAAGATAATTGGTTTCTATCGTGATAGGTCCGGAATTAAAAAAGTATCGAGAATTAAAAAAAGAATTGTTTTTTCTATTTTCGTTTAAGGGGCCTAATAAACTCTAATCAAAGGAAATATCCTCAGGATTTAAAAGGATATTATTTGTAGGATATATGACACGTAGCGCCCTCTACACCCGTTTACAAACACTAACAAATACATCGAAATTACAACAAAATAATTTTTTGTTATTAAAACTGCCTATCACAAAGGTGAAAACCTCTATGCCCGGCGGTAACGAAGAAAACTTTTACTCAGCGGAGCCACTAAACTGCCTATCACATAGGAGAAAACCCCTAAGCCCAGTCACGCAGAAAAACTTTCCTCAGTGAAGCCGGGCTTTGAACGGACTGGAGGAGAAAACCCTTAATTTAATAAATTTTGTTGCTATCACCTCCACGAGGTTATCTCTGGGTAATGCCAACGATAGCAAATAAAAAGTCATATTTTCATGTAAAATTCATTATTTAAACAGTAAATTTTACAAAAAAATAAAAAATAAAAAAACTTGCTAACCATTTTTGTACTTCAAATATACTTAAAATAGCTTTAGAGGGAGCTATGCCTCATAATAGTAATATAATTTTTGAAATCTTGAGAAAATTTCCTTATATTTGAGTACCCACACTTTATGTTTCTAAACATACCGGTCCCTAAAACCGAAGATAGAAAAAAAATTTCTTTTTCAATTCCGTTCCTCAAAAAAATGCCCCATTAAGTGCAGTTTTGGCAAATTATTTTGTTCTAATTTCGATGCATTTGTAAGTGTTTTCAAAAATAGCGCTCCAGGCAAAATTTTTAAACGGGTGTAGAGGGCGCCACGTATCGTAGATCCTAAAAATATCATTTTTGAAAAGCCGAGGAAATTTCTTTTCATTAGAATACCCGCACTTGTATGTTACTACACCTACGTATCATAACCTACTTTTCTTTTTTCATAAGAGCAGACTTTTATTAGCATTAAAAAAAATTTAAAGACCACCTCAAAAATTTCACATTTTTTAATGATTTATTGTATACTATTACTAATATAAATGTTTTAGCAGATTATTTTGTTGCTTGTTTGTTCACTTGTTAGACTATTTTTAAGAAAAATGTCCACAATTTTTTTTTCCAATCGGGAATTGTACCCACGGCCTACACATTGATAAGCTAGCACCCTACCAACTAGTCTACCGGAACGCACTTTCCCCGAATTTTAAAGTGTTTTAATAGTAAAATATTGTCAGTATATGAAATGTTTTTCATTAAAATTTAAATATACAGAGCATTTGTATTTTATTTCAAGGACTAATTTTTCGATCGCTTCCGATTTTGATCAAATTTGGTGAGTAAGTTATTTCTAAGCCGATTTTTTAGTTTTTATATTTTTAAAACTGTAGCAAGCCTGGATCTTTAAAAAAAATCAGAAAATGTGGGACACAACTAGGGCAACCAAAAAATGTCATAGTCTTAGTGCAACCAAAAACAGCTCTAAAAACAGTGTTTTACGCGCCTAAAAAATCCTCGAAAACAGTAAAATAAGCCATTTAAATATTAAAATAAGCTGCTTAATTTAACACAAAAAATAAACCATTGAAGTACATACATACCTTCTTATTATAATCGTTACTACAAATAAATTTTGTGTAAAATTTGTAATTTATTCGTTGGAATTTTGTCATCAAAATCTCCAAAATACCGATTTCTTAAAAAACAAAATATATCAAAGAAAAATGTTAAAAAAAATGTAGAAAATATTTACAAAATAAGCTAAAATAAGCAAACATAAAAAAAAGGTAAAAAAGCTCTAACAACTATAGCTTAAAACTTTCACAATTTCATGATCAGAACTTTACTCTAAATAGTTATATCTTTTCAAATGAAAAAGAAGCTCGACCTTATTTTCGGTTGCCTTCGTCATAAATTTTGTTTGTGAACGATATTGAAGAAGCTCTTTTTGCATCGGAATATGCAACATTTTGGGCATCAAACATTTTATAAAACTAAATTTTCAAAAAATTTTCTTGCGTGTGGAGGATTAGAATAAGGCAGAAGATGACCTAGTCGGTAAGGTCGAAAGTGCGGCACTCCCTCTAGCGCTCATCCCCATACGTAATAGTAACATTTTAATTATGATCTCAAACTTGACAATTCAAAATTAAATTTATTAAAATATTTTATTTTTTTATTAAAGAAAATTCAAATATAATTTTTTTTTTAAATAGACTTTTAATTTTAAAAACCCAGAAAATTTCTGAGTGGAATATTTGTGATAAATATTAAAAAATGTGTAGTATGTCTCTGAAAAAAGTATTTTCATTATAAAAATCGATTTAATTCTAGTGATTTAGAACTCGTTTGTAGCTATTTGCATAAAAAATATTAAATAAAAAGGGAATTCTTTTAAAAATTATTTTATTTTTTTTTACAGAAAAAAAAAAATTTTTTGTTTTTTTATAAACTTTATAGTTTAAAGATATTTAAAGATATTTCGTGACAATTTAAAAAAAGTTATTTTCGAAATTCAAATTTGCAAAATAAGAACGACCCTAATGAGCATAAGTGTATTTTTCGATTATCCAAAGGATATTTATTTAATATAAACGTGTCGTACACATATGAGGTGTTTTCCCACTCAACTCGATGGTGTGTTGTTTCTTTATGACGAAGTTAAATGGTTTTTTTTTGTGTTTCTTTAATAAAATTGGGTAATTTGGAAAAAGTCAAGTCTATCCATTTAAACACATCATAATGTTAACAATTTTATGCAAGTGTTGGGAAATTTAATTTTTATTTATTTTATTTTTTAAGAAAACAAAAAGAAATAAATATATGTATGAAGTGGTAAATTGTTTAATGTTTAATGAACATTTTCATGTAAATAAAAAAAAAAAAAAACACAAACGTTAATTGCCATAAAACTATGTTGTTTGCAAGAGAGCTTACTAAGAGTGTTATTGGAAGACTTTTAGAGTTGTGCTTAATAGTTCATTTATTGAACTAGTTTGTTTCCTTACTTCATAAGTTTAACAACTTTTTTCAATGGCTTAATTAATGACTTTATTAAATAATTGAGCTTTAGGTCACGTTTGTATTTTTAAAATATCCTTTATTATTTTATATATCTCCAATATTTCGTAATTTTTTTAATGACATCTTCAGGGATAATTTATAACTTTTTTCAATTTTTTAAAATTTTTTTTTTAATTTTTCAATTATTCATATTATTATATTAGTCATTAGTTGGTGTAATAAATCATCAAAGTGAAAATCAAAAATTAACAATTATTATAGTTCAGTTGATCGGTTAAAATTGAACTAGTTCGATACAGTGCACTCGCGATAATATGAACTAATTAAAACCAAGCCAGTTCACTTTTGCAAGATTGTTCAGATTTGCGAATGGCATCTAATTTACCTTTAAAAACGTTTTTCCAATAAAAATAAAAGTTTCTTATGTTAAATTTTTTATTTATTGGATTAAAAAAAACAATTATTTTTTAAAAAGAAACAAAATTTATAAGTTATTTTGCAAAAAATACGTTAAAAATACAAAAATAAGCTGTTCATATTTTAAATCTTTGGCACTAAGTTCATATTTTAGAGTAGTCAATGGAGGAAAAAAAATGTTCATATTTTGGGGTGTTCATATTTTAGGGTGTTCATATTTTTGCGAGTGCACTGTATTATGCAGAATTGTCAAACAACCCAATAAACAATTTAATCTGATGAATAATTAAAAAAAAAAAAATTGTCAACCAAACATATAAACCAAAAGAACGAACTAGTGATTCATTCCATATAACCACCATCAAAAAATATCCAATTTTCGACCTCTATCCCCATCAATTTTAACCGAATTTGGTATGAAAGGAATGTGTCACACAAATATGTCATCGTACAAGTTTTGGGTTGTTAGCTCAAACGGTTGTGAAAATATCGCGTTTTGAAATATGAAAAAAAAAAATAAAATTTAACAAAAGTATCGTTCATATCTTTTTACCGGCTGTAGCTACGTATTTTATTGATACCCATTTTAAAGCCACTGTTATCGCGCTTTAAATAAACTAAGCGAAAATATAATTATTTGAAAGTAAAATGCATTTTTTTGTCAATTCCGCGGTTTAAAACAGCTGTATTTCAAAAAAACTGTTTTTTTTTAATTAAAAAAAAAATATATGTTAATTATAATTTATTCCTCTATGCTGGTGACAAATTAATATGTGGAGCTCTTGCGGGATTCAAAGTTATGGATAAAAAGCGAAAAAAGGTAAATTTAATAAAAAATAAAGATTTACATAAAACAAACATAAAAATAAAAGTTCTTCAAAAGTAGTTGCACATAATTGCAACTATCTTTTAAACGGTTTGAGCTACAAGAGTTTGATACGTTATTTTAAAGGTACTTAAATCGTGATTTTCCTCGTTTACAAATATAATTCACTTCTTGACAATTAAATGCATTTTTTTTAAATCCGTGGTTCAAATCGCAGTGTTTCAAAAAGCTGGTTTTCTAAAAAAATTATTCTTCGATACCGTCACCTAATCGACATGTGGTATTCCTGCAAGTTTCTGAGTTATCAGCTGTTTACTTATTTTTTTTTCACATTTTTATTTATAACTCAGGATACCGCGAGAGCTCCACATAGGGATTTAGGCACGACATAGGGAAGTAATTTATATTTAACATATATTGGGTATACAAGTTAATAATGTCGATTTGAACAACATATGGATAACAATTACATTGGTTTGTGTCAATAATAACAAATATGGTATTTTGTAGGGTAAACATCAGTCATTATAATTCAGTATTCGATAGACGCCACAGTGTAAACACACATTTTTTTCAATCGCTATATTAATGTCGAATTTTGTGCTAGGAAGTCTGATAACCTTATTTCATTTGAAGAAACCGGCTGCTGAAAGTTATCGGTTGTTGGTAGAAGCTTACGGTCAACATGCACGATGGTTTGTGCTACTCAAACGTGGTGATTTCGACACAGAAGGGAGAAGAGAGGCGTGGTCAGCCGTAAAAGTTTGAAGATGAGGAATTGAAAGCATTTCTCCACGAATATTATTGTCAAACGCAAGAAGAACTTGCATTATCATTGGGAGTTACACAACAAGCAATTTCGCTACGATTAAAAGCATTGGGATTCATTTAAAAGCAAGGAAATTTTGTCCCATATGAATTGAAGCCGAAAGACGTTGGAAGGCGATTTTGCATGTCGGAAATGCTGCTACAAACAGAGGTTATTTTTGCATCGTATTGTTACTGGTGATGAAAAATGGTTACATTATGATAACCTCAAGCGCAAAAAGTCATATGCAAAGCCCGGCCAACCAGCCAACTCAACGCCGAAGCCGAATATCCATGGCGCCAAGGTAATGCTCTGTATTTGGAGGGATCAGAAGGGTGTTTTGTATAATGAGCTGTTGAAGGGGACCTGTACCGAACACAATTGATTCGTTTGAAGAGAGCACTCAACGAAAAACGACCATAATATTCGACTAGACACAAGGCCATAATCTTCCATCATGACAACGCTTGGCCACATGTTGCATGACCGGTCAAAAACTATTTGGAAAACAGTGGATGGGAAGTTTTGGTTCACCCGCCTTATAGCACAGGGTATCAGCAATTGGCTTGATTCATTCTTTACCTCAAAACCGGAGCAGTTCTTTTGTCGCGGAATCCATATGCTACCGGAAAGATGGGAAAAACGCTAACGATGGACAATACTTTGAATAATGTATCAATTAATGCTGTTATTATAATAAATGTATTTTTCAAGCAAAAAAGCGACATCATTAACTTGTATACCCAATATTTCTTTAAAAACATAAAAAAAAAACAGATTTTTAAAGAGCAGCTTTTGAACCGCGGTTTTTGAAAACAATGTATTTTGCCGTGGAGAAGTGAATAATTTGTGTGCTCTAGTAAAACCACAATTAAAGTAGCTTTGAAATGAGGTATCAATGGCTTAAGCTGTTAAAAAAGATATGGAATATTAAGAACGACTACTTTTTAAAAATTTTAGTTGATTTTAGTTTTAGTGCGATTTGTGTAAGTGGAAATTAGACTACTCAAGTATATTCGACAAGATTTTTGTTAATTCCCAAACCAATTTTAAAATTTCCCACCATACAAATTTCAAAAAAAAAGTTATAGCGTAAATGTTTACAAATGAATTTGTTTGATCTTAGCCAGAGCAGCGCAATGAAATTGATTTATTTCAATATCATTTGTTGAATTTAGACCACACCACATAATTCAAGTGAAAAAAACACAACTTTATTATTGAAACATTTTCACTTTTAAAGTAATTTGTTCTGCAAACGTACAGCAAAATATTTAATTTCCAAGAATAAACCAAAATATTAATAGTAATTTTCATGGTTAATTAATTTAGTTTTTAGCCACAATTGATTTGTCCATTGTCCTGCAACAATAGTGAAAACCTTTTCACACTTTACAAACACAATATTGGCACAATGTTTGCTTCAATTCTCTTTATATCTCCTTGATTTCTAAGAATTTTAAAGAGGCTTATAGATCACACACTTAACCCTCTAACCGGCAAGCCCGACTCCAGGCGGGATTGTTTAAAATTGGACATAAATGCGTCAAATGAGTGTTTTAGAATAAGAAATTTAGATATTTCAATAAAAAAATAAATTTTCACAATATTTTGTGAAGTAATTGCTTGTTTGCCGTGCTCGGTTTGGAAGTGAGATAATGTTAAATTTCAAATTTCGTAAATTTTCAAAAAATAAATATTGAGAAATAAACTCAATTTTCAAAAATCTTACAAACATATTTATGTTGACTAGAAATAGTTGATGGTAAACAAAAGTTAAGATTGAAACTAAAGCTTCTAAGAAAGCTCTTATTTTGGTCCATGAACATACAGGATTCTCATAGGTTACCTCTAAAGGATATCGTCTTAACTTGTAAACGTATAGACGTATTTTTATAAAATTTTTGCAAAAATACTATATTCATTAGTAGTATCAAAGCCTTTAAGTGTGATCACTATATATTGGAGTTAAGTTGCGTTTTCGCTGAATTTCGCTAAAATCGCTATAAAGTCTTAAGTAAATCCACAAAAAGTGCAGTTTTTTTACAGTAGTTATATCTTGGTAAGAGGAATAATTTTTGCCTAAACTTTTTAAAATTTTATGGATTAGTTTTTAAGATTCTCTCTTAATCTATTTCGGATCATATCTCCTAAAGCAGGCAACTTATACAAATTTTGAAGAAGAATATATTGTTTATTTTTCGTGCCGAACATGTGGTTTAAATTTCATTGCAAAAAAGCTTAGGCTGGTTTGAGGGTTAAATAACTGGAAAAATAAAATATTGAAAAAAAAAAAATAGAAACAACTACAACATGTAACAGTTAACAAATAATTATTTGACATCAGTAAAACACTATTCATTGATTAAGTGACAAAATGTGTCAAGAGATACAAGCGAGAGAACGAAATATTAAAAACTCTAAAGGACACGCTTGACAGATGGTCAATAACTGACACACAAAATATAGAAAGTTAGTTGAAATATAAATTTCTTTCGAAAGGTATTACGATTAGTAACGATTGTAAGTAACATAATGTTAGCATATCTAATGGATGGATACTTTTAATTCAATTGTATGTTAAGGCATGTGGATGTTAGATAAAAAATAATGCTTCAAAATAACATCTTACGGCAGATGTGGTTATATGGAGCACGTATTTGAACTCTACTTTATTGTTAACCCTCTAATCGAATACATTTTTGTTGTTGCCAACTTTAGACGGTATAACCTAAAATAAGCTGAAAGTGAATCTCGAAAGCTAATGAAAAATTTATATGATTGTCCCGTTACATTGGATGCTTTTGCATTTTCCTTAAAATCCGTTCTGAACTAAATATTAGTAGTGTATAATTTGATAGATTTCTAAATCTAGTTTAAACTGGATTAAGGGCGTAATGTAAACACAACCTTAAGGAGAAGTAACCATTTTCTTTATTCGGAAAACGCACAATTGTGCGAAAACACACCATAACTTCAAGCAACATTGTGTAAACTTTGCTACTAATACCGAATGTATTTTTTCAGCCAAATTTTTATAATAATCCGTCTATTCGTTAAGACGATTTCTGCTAAAGGTATCCTTATAGAATAACTAAAAATTTAAACTTTTGCAACGCTCTGATCCGCAAGTCCGCCTCCTAGCGTGCGCCGCTACTGCTCATACAAAGTAAATGGAATGTGCAAACGTTTTTCTAGCGCACCCGTGCATTTTTCGGTACTTTGGGGATAAGCTTTGTGAAATATTCTGTCAGCTATACCATCTATACATGTGATAACAGCATAAAGCACTCATAAAAATATTGTTAAGAATACAATGTCACCATCCATTTATAATGATCAAACCATGTTTGCAGCAATCATAAAATCTGCATTATAACCATATTATAGTCCTAGTTATCATATTATGATTATGGAAAAGAATTTCCTCATCACTTATTACCATATTATGATTATTGCAAACATATTATTATTATTATTATTTCGTACTACAGACTTAGAAGCAGATGTATTTTGTTTAAATTTTTCTTTCATATCTATATTTTTTTTCTTCAAAAATATTTTCAATAATACTAAATTTGCTCAATGTTTAGTGAAACAAAATTTTTCAGCACAAATCTCATTTTGTCAGGAATAATAATGGAAACATGTGATTACAGCATAAAGCACGCATAAAAATATTGTTAAGAATACAATGTCACAATACATTTACAATGATCATAACATTTTTTTAGCAATCATAATATTTGCACTTTATAGTGCTAGTTATCATATTATGATCTTGGAAAAGAATTTCGCCATCATTTATTACCATATTATGATTATTGAAAACTTATTATGATTATATCGAACTGCAAACTTAAAAGCAGTTGTATTTTGTTTTAAATCTTTCTTTCATATTTCTTAAATTTTTTTGTTTACAATTTACATTGCGTGAGTACAACAAATTTAAAACTAAATCACTTCTTTATCACTTTTTACTTAATTTATAGCACTTGTATGTTTAATAAACAATTCATTCATTTAAGGGGTGCGTGTCTATTTAAACTTCTGTCTAGGCTCCCGTGGTAGACCGAGTTGAGACTACCAACGTATTCCTTCTTTGACTAAAAATATCACCATTACAATTAACACCACTGCGTTGTTTTTATATTTCTATGTCTTTTTGTTTAATATTATTTAATTTGCGCGAACTGACTGCTTCCTCACCTTCTTTTCACAAAATCTTACACTGGAATGACACTAAAAGATGAAGACGCTCATAAGAAAACAGACTGATCATATTATAGTTGGCGCAACTATAATCTGGCTGTAGTTACAGCGAGGAATATGATAATAAATACTATATTATGAATGTAGACAAAACAATAATATGATAACCGAAATAAAGAGAGATTTTTACTAGGACATGATTAAAGCAATAATATTATTGGTTAAATATGATTGTTACAATAATAATTTAATTGAAACTACCATTTATGGCTTTAGTAAAATTTATTTGTGTGTATCATATTGCAACCATATTTTTTCTCTGCGTGCAGTTCTTATAATTATCTGTCCGAGTTTGAAGTTTTCCTTAGTAGGTTCTTGTTTGAAAAAAAAAAAATGTTCACACAAAATTGGGCTCATAATATGGGAAAAGAATTTTAGTGAGTTATTAGCATTCTTGAACTTTTGTTTGAATTTTCATGAAAAAAACTCTAAATATTTTTTTGGGAAATTTATATTTATAACTTTTGTTTCCAAAATACTGTTTTGAAATCTCCATATAAAAAATTCTACACAGCCGACTTTAACGCTTACATTTGTTAGTGTTTATTTTATGCTTCCGAGTAAAAAAAAGTATATATGGTCTTATGGTCTTTCATCTTAAAATATATTATTATAATATGTGATTGTATATGGTGTCATGCATATCCATATATTATTATATATTTCTTATGTGGTAAAATATAAAACGATATATTGTTAAATATTAACCTTTATAAAATAAGATGTGATAGATCTATTGTCATATATAATTATACATTATTATATATAACACAATATGTAATCATATATGGTAACATATAAGCTATATTATTTAAAATACTTAAAAGATTTTTGTGTATTATATAAGAAATGCTTATATATAGTGCAATTTAAGAAATAAGTATATATCGCATTAAGTTTAACAATTTAGTTTGAGATATGATTATATATGGTCCAACATCATGAATATTTTCCATGCGTATAAGATATATTTATATATTGTAATATATAACCCCATATGTAATTATATATGCGCAGATGTTCAAATTATTTTTATTTACATTTTTTTTGTGTTCATATTAAAAATAATATATGTCATGGAATATAAGTAAATTCAAATTAATCTCAAAATATCTAATTCTATTCCCCAAAAATTACTTATCTTGTTGGGGATCTAATTAGATCTAAGTAGATCTAAATTCATCCAACGGTATATTTTGAGATCTATCAGAATCTTAAATTAGATATTTTTGGATCCGAAAATTTTGATATCAATTTTGATCTAACTTAATACGGTAATATATTTTAGGGATCTAAAATTTGGATTACCAAATTTTGAGAATAACTTGGACAAGAATTAATATCGATCTATATCAAATGAGACTTGATTTTGTATTTGAGATGTAACTTTTTTTTGCATTAGAGGTATAAAAGTATCCAGCAAAATATATTTGAAAGTCAAGTTCAGTAGTGCATAAGAATTAAATTAAGAAATCTCGAATTATTTTTTAACCCTTTTTTTTACTTCCTAAATATAAGATTGGACCAACATTATAATATTTTTCAATAAAGTAAAGAAAATTTTTATAAAGGGCATAATCCCAATTGTAGGAATAGTTTTAACTAATCCCATTAAAGCTTTTCTTAGTAGAGGCCTTCGGCTGGCAAATGGTAGTAGTTACTAAACACTTTCGGACGTAATCTCCAAGTTTGAAATGGAGATAACTAACACGGGGAAGTGATCTATATTTTCTATTAGCTTGTGCATTTTCTAATTGACTTTACTTTCCGAAACAACATATGGGCTTGATAGTAAAATGTGTGCAAATACTACAGTTCGGAGCACTCGTGAGTACATGTAAGTACTTTTTACAACTAAAGATTCAGGCCGAAAAACATTTAACACTAAAACTAAAGTGTACTTTTCTAAAGGCAAAAGGTACGCTGCATCCAAACCTATCCTCAGAATCACTTTTCGACATTTAGGCGTTCGAGCTATATTACGGGGAAAAGTATAGTTTTTTTATCAAAATGCTCCAATTTTTCAGCTTTGTGGAAATATATTTTTATAATACTTTGAACTGTACCTCAACAAACTACTCTTACCCTTATTTTCAATTTTTTAGTTTTTAAGATATCTTATTAGAATTTATATTTATATTAGAATTTTTTTTAAAATTTTACACTACTGGACTTTATATTTTGTGTTTTTTATAGAGTGACACAAGTTTTAATCATAATAAAACCAGGAAATATATTTTTAATATCAATGAAACGGGCTTTATTGGAAAGAAAATTTTATGAAATTAATGTTTAAATATGATTTCTGCCATGTGGCCGCCACGGCTGGCGCGTAGAAGGCGCACCAATTTCCAACAACTTTTCGCAACATTTGCGGCCGTATTTCGCCGATAACTCTTCGAATGTTGATTTCCAGGTGTTCAATTGTTTGTGGTTTATCGACGTAGACAAGTGACTTAACATAACCCCAAAGAAAATTATCCAATGTGGTTAAATCACACGATCTATTGTTCTTCGAATTAGCCATATGTACGCCATAAAATGAAAGAAGTGCACTGCATATGACGAATAGAACCATTATTTTGATTAAAAATTTCAACAATTTGCACGAGTTGCTCTTAAGTAAGTTGATTCATAATGAAATTTCAAAGCAAACTAAACAAACAGCAATTATCAGCTGTTAAATGGATGGTCAAATAAAGCAGTGATGCCAATTCAAAGTTGTGACACTCTAAAAAAAACACGCTTTAATTGCAGTTACAAATTTAATTTACAATATTTTCGGAAGGAAATACGTTATCTTAAAAATTCAAAAACTGAAAAAGGGTAAATGTGAATTGTTTAGGTGCCATTACAAGTATAATGAAAAATGTATATCCGGAAAGGTGAAAAATTGGAGCATTTTGATCAAAAACAATACTTTTCAATTTAATATAGATCGGACGCCTGATGTCAGAGAGTGATTCCGAGAACAGATTTAGATTCAGTGTGCCTTATTACCTTTAGAAAAGTATACCTTAGTTCCAGTGTCAAATATTTTTTGGCCTGAATCTTTAGATGTACATAGTACTTATATGTACCCACGAGTGCTCCCTATGATTTGTACACAATGAAAAAAGCTGTGTTCGATATTAGCATTTCTTCGGCCTTGACAAGTTATGACGACGCAAACTGTGCATTTTTGCTTTGTGTGGAAAACACCATCGTCAGTACTCTTAATGTAAAACAACCTTAATAACTGCAATGGAAACTTTATAAAATTTGTTGAGTTTTGTAATTTTTTCCCCACATTAAAATGGTATTATTTTTGAGTATTTAAAAACATGGAAACTCCAATTGTAAATTGAATTAACCTGTATTTTGTGAAATTTTTAAAATTATAGAAAATCCCCATAAATACTAACAAATTAATTATGCACAAAATAACACAAAAGTCAAAAAGTCATACCTGCTAGAAAATTATATATCCATTTCTTCTTAAGAAAACTGTGGGAGAATTTTACCCCTGTAGAAAACGCCTTCCAAAAAAACTAACTTCACAAAAAAAACAAAAAAAAACATTCAACAAAGTCAAACTCATTATGACAAATAATCTGGTGATAAACTCTACTAAAAGCGTAACTAACATGTAACATCAAACTATCCCATGCGATATAATCGTAGATCATTTCTCAGTTGTTTTTCGCAAAATAATAGAAACAATAGGAAATCAACAGTCAATCGAAATTTATATGGTCAGCAATTATATGAAATCATTTGCAACGTGTGCTTCTTTACTACACTAATACAACTCATTTTCATACACATAGAAATACAAATACGTACAACAAATTGTATTGTTCTAAACAAAAGATGATACCGTGAAGAAAAATATTTAAAAATACAAACGTTCGTATCGCATCATCATCGTCATTATCCTGTTCTATGTGCGAATGAAGCCTTTAAATCAAGATGTCAACGTAGTGTTGTAGTATGAACAAAAAAAAAAAAAAAATACCTTTAATTGTTAAACATTCATAGATCTTTGGATTTGAAAGTGAGTTTATGTGAATATTTTGTTGTAAGAGTATTAGTGCTGTTTGTTCATCAGTTTGTTACGCTGACCCTTGATTTATACGGGGTCAGCAGGATTCCTATATACAGGCCATAAATGTCACAGGGTGTTAACATTGCTTCCAAATAACTCTACACGACGACAAAACTGATGAAGCAGTTGTTGTTTTTCTATATATTTTTGGTGCATATTTTCAATACGTGTTTGCTATATCATATTAATACGCCGTGCAAAAATTCATCCAGTTCCGCTGCCGGGGTGCCTAGAAATTAAATAGAGTTATACACATTCTAACTATCGATCTTCGTTGTATCGTCAGTTGTTTATGTGTGTTGAACTTGCGCAGTTCATTATTTGCTATTATTGCACATTTTCTAGCATTTAGCTAAAGGTACGAATGACAGTGTTAAACGAGTATGATATAGAAGTTTTTTTATACTATCTCTTCTACACGTTGAAGTCGAACATCGAGAATCATCGCTGTCGTTGCAAACTATCATTATGATTTTTTTTATCATTGTAGTTAGTTTTTCTTGTATCTTTTAAGTAAATTCTTACTATTCTTCTTTGAAAGATCCTTAGTAGGTATTTTCACGCTTTATTTTTGCTTACTTTCACTGAGACTTATAAATGTTTAAATACGTGAGTTATTTTTAAATTTTTTAGGTAAAAATATGAAATTGATGAAGAACTTTTGACAATATTAGAAAAATTTTCAATATTGTGTACTTCTGAATCAATAATTTTCTTTCAAAGAGAAGCAACACCCTGGAAATTTTTCTTATATTTCTTTGGAAAGTGGATAGAGGAGAGATGAAAGGGAGAGAAAGATTGAAGTCTACAAATATGGCAAAACTGTTATTGCTCAAGATGTTATGACCTGTTATGTTAGTTTGTCATTTATTTTCCATCGAAAGAAGGCCAAGCGTTTAATGGATAAGATACAAAAAGCAACCTATGAAGAGCACTCTGAGACAGGACTTTTTAACAATCTCTGATTAGAGTCTTTGAATTGGATCAATTTTGCTCATAGAGATGTGTGATTTTAAAATAGTTGGAATCGATATATCGGAAATTGTTGGTGTTCTGGTTATGGTGGTTCCGATAAAATAGCTACGTGTCGAATAAGCATTCAAGTGTCCAGGATTTTTAGCACCTTGCAAGAAGTACTTCACCATAGCTGATCTCATTAATTACTACACAGAAAAATTATCAACCTAAAACATCTAATTAAAGATTTGATTTGAAATGAATTTGTTTCTAAACAAATACTTAACTGAATCAATTAATATTTTAATTGACTTTTAAATATATGAATACATATTTTATTTTAAACGTAATTCTCAAATTATTTTTTCACACTGTATGCTTAAATAAAAATTTTTCAGTACAAAGTACCAAATGCATTTGAAGTTTACAAACAAGACAAGCACATACACAAACATACAAATAGACGCTGCATTAACAGAAACACACATACCAACGTATCGTTCACACATTTTTTTTTTGCTATTATCTTATTGTTTTTGTAGAAGTTATTTATAGAGCAATTCCATATGAAAACGATCAAAATTGGCAAATTTTTGGACGACCCCTCTCCGATTTTAAAATAAATAGTCTCAATCGATTGCCCAGCAAAAAATAATGTACCTACATATTTTTTTTTTTTTGTTATAGTGACTGGTTTAGTGGTGGTGTGCACCACTGTCATGTGACAAAATTGAAGAATTCTTCATAAGGGACCTCATTGAAAGTTGTTTTAAAAAAAACTACTAAAGCGATCGCAACGAGTGATAGCTCGTTGGAAAGGTATTGAATCAGGCTTTAATTGAAAAATAAAATTTTCCTAATTTTTCTCAGAAATTTACCTTTTTTCCCATGAAAATTAAATTTTCCCATGAAAATTAAATTTTCCGATTTTCCACAGAAGGTCCTAAATTTTCCGGCTAATTTTATTTTTTTTGGATTCATCATAATTTTTGCTTTAAGAATCAGCAATAAAAAAATGGGCCCCGACTCCTTGTTTGGACAGGAGAAGAGCATTTAAGAGACCACCTTGTTCTCATTGTTTTTATATTTTTTAAAACAACTTTCAATGAGGTCCCTTATGAAGAATTCTTCAATTTTGTCACATGACAGTGGTGCACACCACCACTAAACCAGTCACTATAAAAAAAAAAAAATATGTAGGTACATTATTTTTTGCTTTTTTTAAAACAACTTTCAATGAGGTCCCTTATGAAGAATTCTTCAATTTTGTCACATGTCATATGGAATTGCTCTATAGTGACTGGCTTAGTGGTGGTGTGCACCACTGTCATGTGACAAAATTGAAGAATTAATTTTCATGGGAAAAAAGGTAAATTTCTGCGAAAAATTAGGAAAATTTTATTTTCAATTAAAGCCTGATTCAATACCTTTCCAACGAGCTATCACTCGTTGCGATCGCTTTAGTAGCTTTTTTTTTAAACAACTTTCAATGAGGTCCCTTATGAAGAATTCTTCAATTTTGTCACATGACAGTGGTGCACACCACCACTAAACCAGTCACTATAAAAAAAAAAAAAATTATGTAGGTACATTATTTTTTGCTGGGCAATCGATTGAGACTATTTATTTTAAAATCGGAGAGGGGTCGTCCAAAAGGTGATCGCTTTCATATGGAATTGCTCTATAACTATTTTTTATTTTTAATTTTCAATAAATGTTTTAATTGATATTAACATTGCCGTGATAGGTGCACAATCAATTAAAATATTAATTGATTCAATAAATTTTTCAATTGAAACCAGTTTTTAGTTTTTTTCTGTGTACAAGTATACACACAGAACACAAATTCATTTAGACAACCTAATTTTTCACCATCTGCATGATTCGGTTGCAACACTTTTTATTACAATTCTAGTTCTTAGCTAATCCGGTACTACTTTCTTCTGCCGATTGACTACAAATTTCACATATATTACTTTATATAGAAAGGAAACAAACCCGACGCTTCCATACCCAAAAATCGCAGTGTGAGTTTACATACCAAATTTCAAATTACCAACTTCAGAGGTTTGGGCTACAGAAAATCAGTCAATACAACATAAATTCGGTTGAAACATTAACTCAACAGTAATACATTTGATTGCGACCAACCAAAACCTTCGGTTGGCAAAATTTCTGGTTGTCACAATGAATCAGTTTTCTCTGTGTTCGACGTATATCCCAACAGAAATATAAGGCAATTCCTATATATTGGCAGGGGCTTCAATGTATATTTTGCAGCTTTGAGACCGTGTATACAAGAAAACGCTTATCGGAAGATGTTTAGATATCACAAGTAAACTTATCACTAGATTACGAGTATTGCAAAGGTTTGACGTTTTATGTAAATTAAAATAAATAAGTCTAGTGTAATTATGGGAAGCAAATCCACTTGGGTTAATGATAACCAAAAAAAATATGTTGCTTTAATCAATTTCAAAAACGTTTAAAATGTGTGCTCGAATTTCGTGGTCAAGTGGTATTTAGCACATTAGTGGTCTGGGGCATTTTTTTATTACTAGACTAGTTCTTAGCTAATCCGGCACAACTTTCTTTAGCCGATTGGCTATAAATTTCATATATATTACTATATATAGAAAGAAAACAAACCCGTATTAGAAAAGCTAGAGCCTCCATAACAGACAGAGCTTTAACAAAAAACCTATTAATCATGAATTTTGCTTCATTCTTGTCTTCTTAATTTTGCAATTAATTAAAAATTTTATTCAAAATTAAAAAGGAAAAAAAGTTATAAAAAACTTCTACAAAAAAAAAAAAAAAAATAAGACAAGATAATCGCAAAAAAAGCGTGTGAACGATACGTTGGTATGTGTGTTTTTGTTAATGCAGCGTCTATTGTGTTGTTTGTAAACTTCAAATGCATTTAGTAATTTATACTGAAAATGTTCTACTTAAGCATTCAGTGTGTGAAAAAATAATTTGAGAATTACATCTAAAATAAAAAATGTATTCACATATTTAAAAGTCAATTAAAATATTAATTGATTCAATTAAGTATTTGTTTAGAAACAAATTAAATTCAAATCAAATCTTTAGTTAGATATTTTAGGTTGATAATTTCTTTCGTGTACACACCAAATTTCAAATTCCTAACTTCAGCGTTGCTGCCAGCCCAAACCTTTGTAGTAAGAAATTTGGAATATAAATAACAGACTTGGGCGAGGTCAATTAAATCCTTCACTTGTGAAAATTTTCTATATCATTAATAATTTCAGACCTACGCTCACACTTGTGGGCTTAAAGGCTTCCTTGTAAAATTTGTAAAAATTTTACTGCCAAACATGGGGATTAGTAGCAACACCTGTGTATTTAATTACAGGGAAATTACTCAATTACATGACGAAAAGAAGTAACTGTAATGTAATTAAATACACACATATTGGTATTATGATCCATGTCTGGTATTGAAAAAATTTTAAATTTTCCAATTATCAGTTTAAGCCGAAGTGCGAGCGTAGGTTTGAAATAATTAATGATATAGAAAATTTTTACAAGTGCATGATTGTGAAATGTTATTGACGTAGCCCAAGTCTGATATTTATATGCCAAATTTCTTACTACAGAGGTTTGGGCTGGCCGCAAGGAATTGTGCTTTCGTATTTTATGCCCTATTTTGAGTACATTCCGGATCAAAATGAAAAAAATCTTATCAGCAAATTAGCTCACACTTCTTAAAAATCCGTATAACAAATTTGAAGTTCGGCACTTCAGATAACTAAGCCGTCAAGGGGCAGACTTTTACCTTTTCACCCTTATTTTACCACGTTCCAGACAAAGTGTCAATTCAGTTAGTGAGGTCATAATTATAGGAAGTTTTGATTCAAATTTCTAGCCAAAGCGTTTTGCGCAGGCTTCCAAGGCAGAGATTTTCAAAAATATCGTCTTAGAGGAAGTCTTCAAGCCTCCATTTAGAATTTCAAGGTCATTCACTAACAGCATAGGTTGGGCGATGTTTAATTAATGCGTGAGAGTGTGAGGAATAAGTACCTTATTCAGATTACCAGATCACTGCAGAGGCACCTTATAATTTTTTACGGAACTGAAATGTGTTGGAAGCTGTTTAAATAATTTCAAACAAAGTTTTCGAATTAACGCCACAGAAAGATAGATAGACTAATGTTATGGAATTGTATGGCCATCGAACTCGGGATTCGGATTCTTGGTAACCAAAATGTTTAAATTAGGATCTGAAGGAGCACAAAACCAAACTATACGTTTCACTGATCCATCAACATTATTAAGTCAAGATCTGGCTCCAACCGGCACAGCGACTCCAAAAGGATGTTTTGGGCCATAGACCAAAGGTCATTCAAAACATCCCTTATAATCAAGATTTCGTGCACCTCGAGACCCAAACTACATATGGAAGAACCGATGTGTTTGACTCTCCACAGATGGTATCTCAACCTAACGTGAACAATTAGAAAAGCCACCAGAAGTCTTTTGTCAATCATAGCAATGACAGTAGGGAGAATCAGAGGTTCGCTTTCTGCAGCCAGAGTCCTAACACTAAAATCTTAGTATAATAACAGGTCGTTTTCATTTTCAATTATTTATTGCGAAAATTTGTAATGCATCTCACGACTTATCTCCATGGAGTGGAATAAAGAAGGGGAGGAAGACTTATTTCTTTGAAGAATTATAAGAACGAATTAATATTAAACCATGATAATATCAAAGTACTTTATTAAGGAAACTCTCATTAGCCTGTTAAAAAGCAACCCTTCCGTAACCAATCCAACTTCCCAAGAAATTACTTTCGGCCTGAACCTGGTATTGTAAACACCTTACAGCACCTAAACCTAACAATGCACAGTGATTTCTTTGTCAATCACATTTCTTGCAGCAGCATTTTTACTCTTCCATACTCCTCAAGGTCATAGTGGATGAACCATAACCAAAATGTATAACCGTGTATCCACAAAAAAAATTCAAAATATAACAGTGGACAAAAATATTGCATTGGTTGACCGCTTTTTATACTAAAAATAGCCCAAACTTCCTCCTACACACAATATGCGACTGACCTTCAAATTTGGAA
>JAEKOY010000559.1:0-25000 GCA_021234595.1 Delia radicum | reverse complement strand
TTTTCCATATCTCACAATTTATGAGTGTATTGAATAAAAAAAAATATATATTGCATTAATCAATATAAAATATGTTTAAGACGTGTGCTCGAATTTCTCGGTCAATTAATTATTGTCACGTTAGTGGTCTGGGGCATTATTTTTTACTGGGCTAGTTCTTAACTTATTTTTGATTTTTATACCTTTTTGAAAACAAAATTTTATTTTCATATCCATTAATTTGTCACTTACAATAAAAACTATTACTACATGTAAAAAATTTGGCAAAAACTGAAAAAAAGTAATTTTTTCTCAATATAAAATTAGTTTTAATTTTTAATCGGTTTCCGGCACGACATTTCTTTATCCGATTGGGACCAAATTTTATATATATCATTTTTGTGCAGAAATAAAAGAAACCCCATCCATACTTCTCCAATAATCGCATTTTGAAATTCTAGAACGCCCGTAATATCCACACTAAATCGGCATTTTTTTGTATGAGGAACAACTTTTTTTTGAAAAATTTCAATTTATTGTTCAGATAATTGTAGTAGTAGTAGGTGTAAAAGTTTTTTGGGGCAAATTTGAGAAAAATCGGATAGATTTTACCCGTGGTGTCCCGCTTCCAAAGTTTTCGTTTTTTGCTTTAATAAAAATATATTTTTTAAAATTAATTTTAATTTTTAGTCCACATATCAAAGGCGCTTTGTGCAGGTCGAAATGTCTCAAAAATCGTTAGTCCGATTGCAAAAACTTTTAAATATTCGAGCTTAGAATGGCAAAAGTGAATTTAAAATTATTGTAGTAAGACATATTTTCGAAAATCGAAAACTTTGTATGCTGGGCGCCACAGGTATATCCGACTTTTTCTTAAATTTGTACCATATAACTTTTAGACCTAATTATACAATTATCGCAACAATAATAGACAAAAATCAAAAGTTGAAAAAAAAATTTTAATTGATTTATTGTGTCACAATTAGAAAAAACTGTTTTTTTTTTATTTATTTTTTTTTATTTTATTAATTATAATAATCATATAATTACAAATTATATACTATTACCCTAACCGAGCACTAGCTACTATGGCCTCTGGTGGGAATCGAACCCACGACCCACGCACTGGGGAAACTCAGGTGAAATACCCCTCTTTTACAGTAAGGGGTTTTTCTTTTCACCTGAGTTTCACCAGTTTTTTTTTTTTTTAAAGAGAAGCAACATTCAGGAAATTCTTCCTATTTATTAATGAATTGCTTTCTTTGGAAATTGGATAGTGGAGAGCTGAAAGGTGGGAAAAGATAAAGGGCTTTAAACATGGCAACACTGCAATTGCGCAAGATGATAAGTCTTAGAACAGTTGTTGCTCGCCACCTGATGGAGAGTTGGCGAACTTATTGAACCATTTTGGTTCATAGCTGATTGATGTTGCAGTCAATTTGAATTGAACCCGGGACCATCTGTGTAACAGTCTAACGCGCTAACCATTACACCACAGCGCCCATTTTTCATTTCAATAGCAAAAAGTATTTGTATTCTTTTTCTTAAAATGCTATGAAAATCATTCGATTGATACAAAAATTCAAATTTTTGATGAATGTTTTAGGTCTCTTTCACAATAAGTAGGTACAAGTAAAAAAAAATTCTAGTTCAATTAGAAACATCCTTGTAAACTCACTCTATCAGAGATATGTACTTTTAAAGTGTTTTTTTAGATTTCAGATAATAAATGACTTCATTCATAATGTACTACTACACACTTTTCGCAAAACTTTTCTTATCGATCAGTATAAAACTAAATAAATGTGGTAGTTCTATCTTAGATAGCGGACAATTTTCCACATCTATAAATTATATAATATTATCTATAGATCTCCAAAATTAGTTTAAATATATTTGCGGTATTTGATAAGATTACCAGTCTTGGAATCTATAAATTAATCAAATAAAAACTATGAAATCACAAACCGTTCACTTTAAATGATCACTGCGGGTATTTTTTATAAAACCCCAGGTACTCGAAATTAATAATTCAGTTCAGTTGATTGTAGAATGGCTTTCAGTAGTTTGAAATTGGTAGTAGGTATTTTGGGTATTGTCGCTTGCGTGAGTGCAGTGCCAAGCGGACGTGTAGTAGGTGGTGTAGATGCTAAAGTTGGACAATTTCCTCATCAAGTATCGCTACAACGTCAAGATGGTTCTCATACTTGTGGTGGTTCCATTATTAGTAATACTTTCATTCTAACGGCTGCCCATTGCGTTGTAGTAGGTAATGGCATTGAACCGTAAGTTGTTTTTTTTTTCCACATAAATCTTTCGAGAAAATCGTTGTTAAATTTCCGTTTGAATTTCTTTAGTTATCCTCCACAATATTTCCAAGTACGTGTCGGAAGTGTCCAACGTACGGCTGGTGGTAAATTATTGCAATTGAAAAGAATTATTGTCAATAAAGCCTATGGCAATTTCTTAAATGATGTTGCTCTATTGGAATTGGAAGAGCCTTTAGTTTGGACCGATTATATTAAACCAATTGCAATGGCTGATACCGAAGTACCATCTGGAGAAGATGTTATTGTTTCTGGTTGGGGTCGTTTGTATACTAATGGTCCAATTCCTCATCGTATGCAGTGGAACACTTTAAAGGCTTTGACAACCAATGAATGCCAGAATGCTATCAACTGGGGCTATGACAGTCTAATCTGTTTAGCTCATGAATCCAATAATGGTGTATGCAATGGTGACTCTGGTGGTCCAGCTACTTATAAAGACAAATTGGTTGGTGTTGCTGGTTTTGTTGTTGGTGGTTGTGGTAGCAAAAATCCTGATGGTTATGCTAAAGTATTTTATCATCGTGATTGGATTAAAGAAAATATGTCTTCTTAAGATAGTTAAAATACATACACATTTTCTTAACTTTTTTTTTTCAAATTAAAATAGTTTATGAGACCATGAAAAATAATACATTTATTGAAAGTATTTTACTATGGATCGTTACAAGTTCACTCAAAAAAAGCCGGTAAAGTCAGCAACATTTTTGCTGGGAGGATCCTTACAGAAGAATTGCTAATACCAGCAAAAAATTGGGTAAATTCAGAAATTAGTAAATTTAGCAAAAACTTGGTAATTTTGTTGCTGATGTTAGCAATTTAAAAATACGCTCAAACAAATTTTTTGTCATATATTAGAACTCAAAAAGAAAACCGCGATTATTTTGGAAAATACGCATTTTTTTTTGCCAGTTTAATGATATTTAGTTGGGTTAAGGGTTAATTATTTTTAGGAAATCAAGCTAAATACTTTTAATTTCGAAAAATTTAAAATTTTATGTACTCACAGAAAAATAAAGTGCCAACTGAATAGAAAAGTGTAACAATTAATAAATTCAGTTAGTACAACGATATTTGTTTTAGATTTCTAAATATTTTGGCTGTTGCAACTAAAATTCAGTTGAATTAACTGAACTTTGTTGTGAAAACTAATGTTAAGTTGTGCCAGCCATCAGAAATTCGTAATAACCTAATTTAAGTCGTAGTTACTAAATTTCAGTTGGCAAATGGCTAAATTTTTCTCTGTGTGTAAGGATGTTTGAGATAATGAAAAATTTGTTTGCTCCATAAAATTTAAAGTCCTTATAATTTGTTAATGCCGTTGCGCTTTTAGTCTTAAAGTCATTAAAATATTTCATTTGATGTACGTTTTGGCGGAATTCATGCAGCGCTTCAGTTGTCACTACGCGAAATGTGTGTTGGAATAAACTGCCGCTGTGGCCGCTATGAACGAACAAAATTCTAGTTTTTTACACTTTATCACTTTAGTCCGTCGTAATGATTCACTCTATATACCTAACTATGTTCTCAAGCATGTTTTTTTTATAATAAAATGCAAAGCAAAATAATTAAATTTTCGCAAAATTTTAAAAAGTTCACAAATTTTTTCCGTTTAAAATTTTTAAAATGCCTTTTTGACTCGAAGGGGCTGTTTTTGACGGAATTGTGTACACAGAAATTTTTTTTAAGACGTTTACTAGTTTTCCGTTTGATATTTCAATAGTTTGAACTTTTTTCAATAAGCTATGAACATTTTGGAGGAAAAATCGCAGAAATAAAAAAATTACAGCTTGTTAAACAAAGTCATTGCCCTATATTTTACATGAGCAATATTTACTTTAAATGCTTTTTCTTCAAAACAAGATTTTGTGCAGTCTTAACGAGTGGATCGATTTTCAAAAGGTTTTTTTTTTTTTTGTTTCTTTTGTAGAGGACTAAAAAATTAAGTCCCTAACTTAGAGACAGTTTCGAATTTGTGCCAAGTATTTTTTTGAAAAATAAAAAACAAAGATATTTTTGGTTATGTTTTTATTTTTTGTGTTTACCCTCGTACCATATTAATGCAAATCAAAAATTTAAAACTCCGGCTACGTTAGGGACTAATAAATTTATTCTTGTGTGAAACAAAATTAAAAATTTATTTTTTTCTCAGATGAATAACCAAGGCTCTTCGATGACACCCGATTTGCCTTTAAAAAAAAAGAGTTTACAATGAACTGATTAGCAGGGTTGCCATGTTAGTTCGGCATTACTAAGTCATAACTTTAAAG
Source organism: Delia radicum (assembly GCA_021234595.1). Classification (NCBI taxonomy): domain Eukaryota; kingdom Metazoa; phylum Arthropoda; class Insecta; order Diptera; family Anthomyiidae; genus Delia; species Delia radicum. Next base: position 20,424 of record JAEKOY010000559.1, on the reverse strand, counting down.
AATAATATATAATATTGTGTTTTTCTATCACAAACATTATTTCTTTAATAAACTATTTATTTATTTTTTTATAATTGCTTAAATATTGTCGTTTTTATTGATTTCTAAAGCTAGTAACCGGCTTAAGTAATTTAAACACAATTTAGCTTTATTTGTTAAAATTATTCAAGAATTTGTTCTCTTTTGATTTTGTTATAATTTTATTGCATGATTTTTCTTATAATGTTTGTATTTAAATAATCTTAGATTACATAGATCTCAAACTCTTTTTCTTCTTTTAACAACAAACACATATTTTCATACACATTCAAATATTTTTTGTATGGGTATACAAATTTATTTTGTATAATTATGTCGCATGAGTTACATGCACTGATAGCTAATGTCAAAGAGTTTGAGATCTATGTAATCTATGTTAAGCAAAACAATTTATATAGTTGAAAATATATTCTTGAAGTTTTTATTTTCAATATCGCCACTACTTTGATTGTCTTGGAAATTATAAATGAATAATATTGCCGTAATATCTTCTGGGTGGTATATATTTCAAATGTTTATTGGGTTATAATACATAAATAGTTCCATTAATAACTTTTAAATTATTACTTATATTATTATTAATTTAGACCTGTGATATTAAAGTACAAATGTACTTAATCGTATTCAATTAAAAAACTGTGTCTTGGTTACTTATGTACAGGGAAACCGCAAATATGCAATATCATGTTTTTTCCTGTGTGTCGTATGGATCCATGGATAAACTATTTATCCGATTCAGATTAATTTAAGAATTCTGGCATCGATTTGTTAGAGCATATTTTAGCATATTTTATCCTTTAGAGCATATTTTTGCATATTTCAGCATTAAGAGCATATTTTGCGGTAAAAGCATATTTTTAGGGCATATTTCTACATTTTAAGATCATATTTGTGTCTTTTAGGGCATATTTTGAATTCTTTTATACATACTTTTTTATTTTAAAATACAATAAAGAAAATGAAAGACACGTAAAGTTAAATGAGAATCGTCAAAATAAAGAAAAACACAATTGTTTATCACGGAATGTGCACAACCAAAATTAAGTGACTTTATAAAAAGCTTTTGTAGCAGCTGACATTCCTTTATTTAAAATTCGAAATGAACATCTTAGGAAATTATTTGAGGAATTTACAATTTACAAAGTACCCTCAGAAACGTTTCTTCGAACAAAACTTGTAAAAGATCTCTACGAAAATTGCCTAGCCAATATACGTAAATGTTTAAACAATCAATATATATGGATCTCAATAGATGAAACTACTGATGCGGTTGGCAGAAATGTGGCAAATGTTATAGTTAGTGTTTTAAGTTCTGATGAAGAAATTTCAAATCAAAAATTTTTAATACATACTGCTGTATTGGATAAAGCTAATCATTCCACAATTGCCAGACTCTTCAATGACTCTATAAAAATACTGGATGTTAATTTTGAAAGAAACTTGGTTTTGCTTTTTGTGACGGACGGTAAAGCTGTTGCAGTATTCTATCCAAAGATGACACATGTGACATGTATTGCCCATGGTCTCCACCGTTTATATGAACGTATTAGAGATTCCTATGAAAATGTAAATAAAGTAATTGCTAACGTCAAGTGTTTTTAAAAGCTTCATGTAGAGTTGATATTTTAAAATATATGTATCCGGATCTTGCATTACCACCTGAGCCCATAATAACTCGTTGGGGAACTTGGCTTGCAGCGGTTAATTATTACGCCAACAACTATAAACAAATTTTAGAAGTTCTTGGTGCTTTAAGCAATGAAGAGGCTCAAATAATTAGAATTGCAAAATAAATATTAGAAAACTCCAATACCAAAACTGAATTGATCTTTATTGCTTCTAATTTTGGCTATATTGAGAAATTTATAAAAAAAACTGCAAACAACAGGTCTTACACTTGTTGAGCAGTATGGGTTAGTAACAGAAATAATCAAAAATATTGACAAGGTACCAGAATGCTATACCAGAAAAGATATTAAGAACAAACTTGAACAGATTGTAACAAAAAACGATGGTCTGCAAGTCATAAAAAGAATTTGCAAACAGCTGACTGGATCTTCAATAAAATCAGTTTTGGCATATGATGTCGAAGAAGTAATAGCTTTTAAATTCGCCCCCATTATATCAGTAGATGTTGAAAGAACTTCTTCAATGTACAAAAATATGCTTAGATGTAACAGACAACGCTTTTTATTCGAAAATTTAAGTCAAAATTTTGTAGTTTATTGCAACAACAACCTCTATTGAAAATCGTATTTTTTTATAAAAAAAAAGCGTCCAAAAATTTAAAAGCTGGTATGATGTCATTTTTCAAACACTTTCCTGTTCTTTTATTCTACTTATTGTTTTAATCAAAAAGAAGAAACCGTTAAAAAAAGGATTTATTAAAAAAAATAAAAACGCTAAAATCAGACACGAAAGAGTTCGGAAGAGACAGCTTACCAAAAAAATTATTTATATTTTTTTCTTAGCTAAATGTAGAATTGTCTGAAATATAGAAAAATTTACAGTTTTTGTAATACCTTTTAAAAACTTAAGTTCCTATTGTTTTGCATTAATTTGTTTTTTCGTTTTAGTTGTTATGTTTATCATATTTTTTTAATGCGCATTTTTTTTGTGTATATTAGATTGAATTGTTTTGATTTTTTAATAAAATATGAATAAAAAAAATTTATAAACTTTTTTGGTTTTTAGAGCATATTTGTCAAATTTTTAGGGCATATTTCTATGTTTTTAGTGCATATTTTATGCGCATAAAACACTTTTTTTAGAGCATATTTCTGGTTTCCCTGCTTATGTATATCATGCGCTGCATTCAGTCAAATTATTCGTTACATATATGTAACGCCATGCAGTAAAGGGTTAAGTTGTGAGAACAAATTTCAACAAATATCATAATGACACTAAAGCACCGCGACCAATTTGATTTTTTGTGCTGACTCATGTTCAATAAGATGTCCTATTAAGGTCCGTTAATTAATTCTTTCAAGAAACATCAGACATCTGGAGTGTTACGAATTTTATATATTTTATGCTTCGATTAAAAAACTTAAAAAATAATGAACGCATGAAACCAGCAACACTTCTCACTGAAAATATTGAAATCAAATAACTAAACTTTTAATTTCAATTTGTTTTATTTCGAATTCATTTAAAATGAACTTATTGCATTTGTTGCATAATCCAATCATAATTGCTAGCCACACTAGTAAAGACATCGGGTAACATGCTGCCACATTCACCAACCACCGCAGCAGCAATGCCAACTAATTGATTGTTAGAAACAGCTGGACCACCAAAATCACCACGACAAATACCATTTTTACGAGCATGACCCAAACAAATGACTTCATTGTCTGAACGGCCCAAAGTTCTAGAACATTCGACGGGATCAATAACAGTGGCTTCGTTGATTTGAAGAGTACGATACATGTCAGTTTCGCTATCCTTAATGCGGCCCCAACCGGAAACTTCAACCTCAGCAGCGACAGCAGGATTTGTTTTGGCCAAAGTAATCGGTTGTATATTATCATTGAATGTCAAAGGCTTAGAAAGTTTAAGCAAAGCAATGCCGGTACTAAGATCTTCGTAATTGGGATTAACAGTAATTTCTTCCAATGCAATACGAGAACCTCCAGTATAGAGATCAGTGGTACCTGCAGCAATTGTAAACATTTGAGGAGGCCATCTAAAGTTTTATTATACATTTTCCATTGATAAGAAAAGTTCAGAACTAAATTTGTTTAAAACTTACGGTTTATTACTACCAGCCGAACAGACACATTGCAGTGAGGTCAAGGCGTAACGTTCACTTATTATAACGGCTCCACAGGTGGGCAGACCTGCTATAGAGACGGCAGCTTGATATGGTATTTGTCCCAAAACTGCATCATCTCCACCCACAATACGACCCTGTGGTGCAGACAAACTAGCAGCAATGGTGGCTAGTAGGCATAGAGTTAGTTTAAAAGCTTTCATTTTCGGATTGATACTGACAATATTTGTGGAACAAATTCGTATTTTTATAGGCAATCATAAAAATTTGACCAAACAAAAGAACAAAAATAATACTTCTTGTCTTATCACAGGAAGATACTGATACCTACAACAAGAGATATACTGATAATAAAAAAATTATAATAAACAAGCAAAAAAGCAAATAGAAATTCTAAGAATCACAAATAATTGAGCTTCCCTTAATTAAAGGAAGAAGGTCAAATTATGATTTTTTTTATGAAGCTGATAAATAATTTTGGCTTATGTTTGTTTATCAATATTTCCATTCAAATAAAATAGTTAGTAGAAAAATTACCGACTTACATTGATTTTGTACTAATTTTTAGTACAAAATTAATTTTTGGTAAATATTTTTCCTATTCTCTTTTTACAAATTATGACTTTTATTAATTTTGTTGCTGATTTCAGCAAAATATTTTACTATTTTTTTAATTTTGAGTTGATAAAATTCAAAATTTAGTTTCACTTACACTAATAATTAAAGACACGTTTTGCTAAAATTAGCTAAACGGTCTGTCTGCTGGTATAAAAATAGTTCTTATTTCTATAAAATTACAAATTTTGTTGTAATTTGTACAGACTTTTTTTATTTGAGTGTAAGCAAATTGATAAATTACTTTTCCCATATGATCATTGTGTCGATTGTCATATGTTAACACCTCGTAAATAACATGTTTATTTGAGTTTTAATACATACACTCAAATAACGAAGTTAGTAGAAAAATTGATAAAACATTTTATGTTCCAGTTAATAGTTTTTGTACTAATTTTTAGTACAAAATCATTTAGTAAAATTCTTTCTGTTCTCTATTTACAAATTACAAATTTTTGTTGCTGATTTCAGCGAAATATTTTACTATTTCTATAAAGCCGAGTTGTTTAAATTATCGAAAATGTTTCATATTTTTCACAGTTTAAAACAAAGTTTGGTTTCAAGTTTAATATTTTTTAAATCTTAAATATAAAAAAAGTAAATGGATATTAAAAATAAATTTAAAAATTTTTTTTTTAGTAAAGAAATGTTCGCTAATGTGGCCCTACATCTGGTTTTTGGGCTATATAAAAAAACTATGTTGAACAGTTCAAATACATCAGCCCATTGGCTGTGTAACAATTTTCAAAACAACTCAAAAGCTCCACATTAGCGAACAACACTTTAAAGTGGACCTAAAATAAAAAACTCTAAAAGCATATACAAAAAATTGTTAGAAAACTAAGTAAAATTTACAAAAATATTTAAAACTAGCTTAAAAACCCGATACTTCGTTGCCGGAAGTTTTAAAAACCGTAATATATTTGGAAGACAACTAAATTATTTTTCTCCGTGATTTTTCTCTTTTAATAATTTTTTTTTAACTAATTTTTAGTAGCTTTTTTGCTATTATTACAGGATTATTTCTATAAGTGTATCATATCAATGAGTAATTGAAAATTTCTCCTCTTTTATAACATCAATGAGGTCTTATTTAATGGAACACATATACCAAATTTCAGCTTTCTAGCCAAAGGGATTTGGGATGGCCGCCAAGGGGGAGATTTTCCCCCGTAGGAATATCCAAGAAACCCGAAAGATACCTGGAAGTCAACAATTGGTTTTAAATGTTTTAGTACAGTTTAACAAGGACATAAGAATTGACATAAAACCTGAAACTGGTAAAACAAAGAAACCCAAGAACTCTTCCAAGTCCAAAAAGGTGGAGAAGATTTTGATAGCTGATCCAAAGGTTTCTGGCCGCGAAGTAGCACAACGCGTGCAATGTTCGAAACACTTTGTGCGCCAAGTTAAAAACATTGTTGGGCTTTGTACATTTAAAGTGAAAAAAGTTCTGGATAGATTCCTATCAAAGAAGAATAAACTGTCGAAATTTCCAAATTTTTCTAACTTTCGATATATGTGAGTGGACAGAAAAATCACAACAGAAATTGCTTATGGGAGACATAGCAGAAAAATTTAAACGCTAAACTTTTATTTTTTACATTTATATTAGTTTTTTTGTTTTTATATACATCGAGATTATTTTTATGTTATTTTCAATTTATAACGAGCTTTCAACCTCCGTATATTTACAAAAATAAAGCAAATCAAACATATTAGCTAGGTTGATACTAGTATTTCGATCTGGCTAAAGATCTCATCAGAACCCGAAGTTTTAGAAAAGCTAGAGCCTATATAATAGGCAGAACTTTTATATAAGTTGCTACAGAATATAAATCTGTACAAAATGTGAAGTAATAAAATGTTTTATTTTAAACTATCGCTTAATTCACTCTCTCTCTCTTTTGCGTGTTAACGTTTATTTGGGCGCACACGCTGCCCTCAAAAAAATGAGTTAGTACAAAAGTTAGTCTTGTAAATCAAGTATACTATTTCTCACTAAAATTTTTTGCTGAAATTGTGTTTTCTGCAATAATTTTAGTTATACTTATTCAGCACTTAACAGATTTGAACGAATGTTTTACTAATATCTTACTAATGTTTTACTAATTTATTTTGTTAAAAAAAATTGTGCTGATAAGTACATTAATTGTGTGGATGACAACCATATTGAAAGATATACGCAGACTCAAGTAGATATTGCGGCATGTCAAGATGTAGTAGAGACGAGAAATATGACTCTAAAAAGTACAACTCTTGTAAAACATATAAAAAAATCAACCATGGAAAATTTTTGTATCTGTTTTTCATACAAAGGAACGCTAACAATGTGAACACATATGTGGTTTAAAAAAAATTTAATTCTGTGCTATCACCGGCTTGTCAAAGTAATTGTATATTAATTAAATTAAAGACAAAATGAAATATTTAAATTTAATTAACATTAAATGTGTATTTGTGAACTAAGCCTAAATCGAAAGACTTTCTTTTATTATTGCAACAAAGGGTTGTATAATTAAGCAACCATTGATGTAAGTATTTGAAAGATAATTTTGTTTATATTATATATAATTATTTCTATATATTTTGAGGTAATAAATTAATTCATGACGACAATGTGGGGAGTATGAAAATTTTTATATTTTGTAACGTATTGTAAATTATTATTAAACGAATCACAAATTTTTTCTTTAAGATTTTCAGCAAATAAATTAACTAAAACAAAATTTTGCGACAAGTTTTTTGAACTTTTTTCAGTCTACTAATATTCAGCAAAAAGTTTATTAGCTTTTAGGAAGGATTTTTTTATTTTTTTAATCAACTAAGTGTTAGCAAAGCTTTTGCTGAAACTACTAATTTTGTTGCTAAAAATTAACTCGCTGCTTTTCAGCAAAAGATTTTGCTGACATTAGCAATTTTCTTGCAAGCATTCTTCTGACTAAACTTTTGCTGACTCAGCAAAGTTTTTTGTTAACTTTACTTATTTTTTTTTTTGAGTGTATGTACGAATATATATGCTTTACCACGAATATAAATGCATTAATTTCCGAGCCCTAGTCATCATACAGAAGCCTAGGTTGTAAAATATTTCCAATTCAGAGTATCAACTTATGACCAACTGTATTTAAAAGTTCAATGCTTCTTTTAATGCTCAGCTTGCTGTACATTTTATTGTATAATTTTTGCTTTACTTTTTATCAGATTTAATCACGTTTTCATAATTTGTTTCGTTACACCTTAATGCTTATGTTGGTTGGTATGATAATGTTCAATTTAATGCGAATATGTCAACGTACTTGCTAAATATAGGCATATTTGGATTTCAAATATTGATGTTTTAAATACCCGTTTAAATTCACTTAAAAGTTTATTGGACTCTTTGATTAATGCATTTTATTAGGTACTCGTATTTAAAAACATATAGCATTTAGCATGATAGCAAACAAATTAGTCATAAGTTGGAATCTTTTAACTGATAATTTTACACCAAACCATTGGTGGCTACATTGCTTGATCGATATCCATTTCTGCACATCCTCTCTTTTGTAATATCCTTGATTTCAGTCGTAGCACATGATAGATTGTTTGTGATAACAAGGGCACGGAAGTTCATGCATTTATAATCGAATTTTAAGTTCACAAAATATGCATTAAAAATCTGAAATATGCATGTAAATTTTTAAAAATATTGATTTTTTATCGTCAACAAACTTTTAAAAATTTCGCTTATTCACCATTAAAATATTTGTAATTGTACTCCCACATAACAAATTCGGTTGTGTAAACCGTTATTTTTCCAACCCATTTGATTTGGTTGTTGCAATATCGTAAATTCTGTTGTCACAACTGAATTCGGAGGGTGCAACTGAATTCGGTTGGAACAACCGATTTTTCGAGGTAGCATCAACTGAATCAATTTGGTTGAATGAAATCTTCGAATATTTATAAGAGTGTATTTTTGTAATAATAAAAACAAAACAAAAATTTGAAAAAAAAAAATAAGAGATGTGCAAAAACACAGTTATTAGTCAAATTAAAAGAAAAATGATTAAAAACATGCATTTTTATGTAACAAATTATATATTAAAATATGCACTAAAAATATAATACATTTCGAATAGCCAATAAAATTTCTTAATCACTCTTCTATGACTCTTTAAGATTTTTCATTTAAATTCTTCCTTTATTTTTTTTTTTTTTAGCTCGACATTATTATTCGGCTAGAATTAGATACACAAAATGTTATGGCGAACGACAATCATATTTCTCCTTATACTATATACCTGCTATAAATCCTCAGCGCAAACCGAAATACCTGCTCAAACAAACACAATAGAATTAGAAGCGGCACTGCCCGAACCTCGAGCTTATATACCAGATTCACAATATCTAGATTTTGTGTATCATAATCATGAAGAGTTAACTAGATTTTTAAGGTAAGTTATATTCTGAATGATAATTTTTATAGAAAAAGCTAAATTATAATATTTCTCTAAGGTTAGAATCTCAAAGTACAGTGAGAGAATTATGTTCACTTTTATAATGAATTTCTTAATAGCCTTAATGAAAATTGTCACTGGAACTCGTCCATTGAAACTTTTCATCGAATCTATGAAACAGGTTTCATTAAAGTTAATGTTTATGAAACGTTATTAGAATTAATGAAAATCTTTATAAAACTAATGAATCATTCCGTTTATAGGATTTATGAAACAATTTCGCAAAAATGTTTAATATTAACAAGTTTGCTTGAATTAATAAAACTCTTAATGATAGTCTTGAAAAATGCATTGGAACTACACTCACAATATTTTAACAGTAAATGATTGTAATTAAAAAGTAAGCAAACTTTGTTTTTTAAGGAATATACATTTAAACAACAAAGAAATATTTTTTTTAAACGTATTTTATACCATTTATTAAAAAACAAACTACACATAAATACTCTTTTTCTGTCCCAGTTATTATTTGCATTTAAAATTTTCTTTTTACAAACAATTCTTTAGGAAAAACTGTTGCTTTTAATAGCTGGGGAGTTAATTTTTGATAGTTAAAATAAAATAAAATAGTTCATTTTTACGGATTTGGGTGCTTTTTAAAATATTTTATTTTAAAAATGTTAAGTTTTCTTCGATCTTTTTTTATTTTATTCTTCTTAGTTTAAACGAGCTTAAGATCTTTATTTATTAATTATTTATTTCCAATATTTCGTGATCATATGTGGAGATTTTAATTCAAACCTTTTTTATGAAACTCATCTTACTGATAAAATGAAGTCAATTGGCTTAACACCGACGAATACAACAATACCAACGCATTATACTGCTACAGCAAACTCATTACTCGATATCTTTTTCGTCAATAATGAGGAAAAAGTGCTACTATATGATCAATTATCACTGCCGTGTTACTCAAAGTACGATTTGATATTTCTGACTTTTGATTTTAAACTTGAGAATACAAATGAGATAATAACTTACTTCGATTTTAAACACATTGATTACAATACAATGTTATATGAGATTCAGAACGTGGATTGGGATTCAATATATTATATGCCCTGTGTTGAAACCCAATTAAACTTTTTTTGAGCATCATTTGACTAACATTTGTAACAAGTCAGTTCCTGTAAAAACCTTAACTCTGAACTATAAGAAAAAACCATGGTTTAATGCTCAGATAAAAATCCTAATTGAGCGAAGAGATTTTGCATATAAACGTTGGAAACGTTTTAAGACAAATGAACTTCATCAAGAATATTGTAGTATGAGAAGAGAAGTCAACAAATCTATTAAAAGCGCTAAATCTGATTACTACTCTGTACGTTTTGCGTCTGATGTAGGATCAACAAAAACTTGGAAAATTATACGTGATATTGGAGTCGGAAAATCCAAGTCAAGCGATACTTCTGGAATTAATGTAGATATGCTAAATGAATCCTTTATTAGCCTCCCAAACGTACCTAATGCTAATAATTTCTATGACCAAATCCACTACCCCAATATTCAGGAAAATTTGTTTTTCTTTAATGTGTAAGCGAAGCTGACGTGCTTTCTAGCTGTTTTGCTGTAAAATCAAATGCAGTTGGTTTTGACAACATACACCCAATATTTTTTAAAGCAACTCAAGTCTAATAACGAATATCGGCCAATTGCTATACTTCCGTACTTATCGAAAGTATTTGAAAAATTACTACACCGACAAATATATACTTATATTAACGAAAATAGTATGTTAACTGAGAAACAGTCAGGATTTCGCCCTAAACGCAGTTGTGTTACTGCCCTGATCGATGTATCAGAGGATATACGTAAAAGTATTGATAGTGGTGAGGTATCGTTTCTTGTACTGTTGGACCACTCCAAAGCGTTTGATACGGTTGACCATAATACTCTTTGTATGAAACTGAGTAAAATGTTCAACTTTTCTTCATCGTCAACTCTTCTTATAAAAAGTTATCTCACTAATCGATATCAATCCGTATCTGCAAATAATAAAATATCTCGTCCGTTATCAGTGTCTAAAGGAGTGCCTCAGGGCTCAATCCTTGGACCACTGCTATTTACCATTTATGTCAATGATATAACAAACCAGTTACTGCACTGCAAGGCTCATATTTATGCCGATATATATAGGGAGTAGAAAAAATGACATGAATGCTTGTGTTACTAAATTGAATAAGGATCTTGGACGCATTCACACATGGGCAACTGCAAATGGTTTATGTCTTAACCCTTCTAAATCTAAATGCCTGACAGTAAAAAAGAAAACACTGCACTTACCTTTTGAGCCTGTGATCAATATCAATGGTAGAAAAATTTATGTGTAAACTCTACGAAGAATCTAGGTGTAATTTTAATGATACACTAACTTGCTCTGATCATATAAATGCAGCTGCTGGACGAACATATTCGATGTTACGCACACTGTGGAATACCCAATATTTTACACCATTGAAAATTCATGAATTACTTGCCAAAACATATCTTATTCCCACCTTGCTATATGGATGTGAACTGTTTGCCAAATCTGACACAATGAGCGCACGAAAACTTACAGTTACCTTTAACAATATTTTGAGATATGTCTCTAACTTGAGAAAATATGATCGCATCTCTGTATTTGAAAAACGTTTATACGGTGTGACTCTTAATAATTTGCTAAAATAAGATCATTATTACTGCTACATAAGATAATATTTACAAAAGAACCTGAATATTCGTTTAATAGAATAACTCCAACTCAATCTAGTCGTATTAGAGACTTAGTACCGTTCAATCGAAGAACTTTGGTCTCTGATTGGCAATTTTATATCCATGCTATTAGTCTCTGGTACAGTCTACCTAAAAACATACAAATCATAGGCAACGCTTTGCAATTCAAAAGAGCTCTTTTTCAATTTTATAATTAAAAACATAAACATTTAAATATGTATAATTGATTGTAATCCTTAATTATTTTATTTTAATATTTTTATATAATTTTTTATTAAATTCATCCATAATGTTAATATACGCTATACTAATTCTGTACTATAATTATAAGATTTTAAATCTTGTTGTACGGAAAAACAAATAAACTAAACTAAAACTAAACTAAACTTTCGTCTCCACATTGGGTTACTTCTTCAGGGAACAAATATTACAATTTAAAAACCTGATTTTAATAATTAAAAACTTGTTTACATATATAGTAAAAATAAAATAAAATCTATTTTTGAGGGATTTTGAGGTAATTTTTTAATAGTTAAAAATAAATGAAAAAAACATTTGATTGAAAAGAAAATGAGTATACCGGTTTTTAGGTTTTAAAGTACATATTATTTTGATTATAACGGCAAAATATTGTGAGTATAACCCAATGAACCGCTTCACATGATTTTTTAAACAATTTCGTTGAAGTCCAAAATTAATAAAAGGCTACACTAAAATAATAATGCACTTTAAAAATTATGTTAAACACTTGAGAATTAAATCTTATAACAAAAGTTTGAAATGTATGAATTTTATTTGTTTTTTTTTTTTCGTTTCTTAAATTTAATTTAATATTTTTTTAAATTTTTATAGAGCAACTAGCGCCCGTTATCCTAATTTAACAGCTTTATATTCAATTGGTAAATCTATCCAAGGTAGAGATCTTTGGGTGTTAGTTGTATCATCATCGCCCTATGAGCATATGGTTGGTAAACCGGATGTTAAATATGTTGGAAATATTCATGGCAACGAACCGGTGGGACGAGAATTACTCTTGCATTTGATACAATATTTGGTAACCAGTTATGAAACCGATCAATATGTTAAATGGTTACTTGACAATACACGCATCCATATATTCCCCACCATGAATCCAGATGGTTATGCTGTTTCAAAAGAAGGCACCTGTGATGGGGGTCAAGGAAGGTAGGGAATAGGGTTCAACTCGTAAATATTATCAGATTAAATTCAATTGATTATTTTCTAGATATAATGCTAGAGGTTTTGATTTAAATCGCAATTTTCCCGATTACTTTAAACAAAACAACAAACGTGGTCAACCAGAAACGGATGCGGTTAAAGATTGGATATCTAAAATACAATTCGTTTTAAGTGGAAGTTTGCATGGTGGTGCTTTAGTGGCGAGTTATCCTTATGACAATACTCCTAATGCTAGTAAGTATAATTAAAGTTCAGTTTGAATTTCATTAGACCGTTAAAGAAAACAAAAAGAAACATTTTATCAAACATCCTCTCATTGAGTACACTTAGAAAAAACATTTTTTTCAAACATCAATATTTTTCATAATTTTTTGATCTTAATGTTTAATTTCAAAGCTTTTTTTTGTAATCATGCTTAGATTTTAACAAAATCATTTTTAGTTAGTTTAATCAGTTATATAAAGTTGTGTTAACATTTTTCTTACTTAAAAACCAATATGGCGACTAAAAGGAATCTGTAGATCATCGGCATTATGCGCGAGTGAGTAGTTTAGTTTCTGGAAATATTTAATAGATCAACAAACCATATACCACATAGTAAGTGAGGAAGAAGGCTCAAAAGATCTTAATTTATTTCTTTATGTTCAAGCTAAATGTTCGCCTTAAAGAAAACAATATACGAACTGGTCCCATTACCGATCCCAGGACCTTCAACATGGTTTTGTTTTAATTGGTATCTTTGATATTTTACACACTCAAAAAAAAAAAAAATGTCTGTCAATACAACAACAGTTTTGCTGGGAGGATCCTTGCCAAAAAATTGCTAATATCAGCAAAAAAAAATTTCTGATATTTTTCTTCAAGGATCCTCCCAGCAAGAATGTTGCTAACTTTACTCACTTTTTAGTGCAGAACTGAAATATTACATGTTATCGCATTCCTAGATCGAAATTATATTAAATTTACTGTTTTTTAAAGACGGATGCACTTTTTTCCATAGTGAATTTAGTAATTTTTTCCATAGTGAATTTTTTAGAGTAAATGGGATTGTAAGATGTAAAGCTTTCCAATGTGGTATATGGTATAGGGATGCCAAACGAGATTGGGTGGTTAAAGTATGTAAAGTGAATTTTGTAGGGAATTTAATAAAATTCTAAGCTATTATCACATTTGCTTGAAAAAGTCCATTATTTCCAATGGATACGGCATTCAGACTAGACTGCAAAACACGTGGTTTTCCAAAAACGATTGGAAAATAGTAAAGAACTGTTGGAATAGAATGATGAGCATAAATACGTGTTTTGGATTATAACTGCATTAACTTCCAAGTTAATGCATTTATAATCGTGTTTTATATACACAAAAAATGTATGTGAAATAGCAAAATATGCAATTAAGATTTAAAAATATGCATTTATTTTTTTTCACGTTTTTAACATTATTAAAACAATTTAAGTTTTCTTTGCCTTAGAAAGTGGATAAAAATTTCAAAAATTATCGTTAATCAATGTAAGAATGTTAATAATTGTATTATTCTGTTATTTTTGTATTCATGATTAAAAAAGGTTCTATCAAAAAATATTGATAAATTTAAAGTAACAAAAATTTAAAATATATAAATTTTGTTAAAAGTTTATTTTAGTATTTTACTAAAAAAAATACGTAAAAACATGCATTTTAATGCAAAATGTGCAATTATATGCATTTATAGCAAAATATTTAGCAACAAATTTCAAAATATGCATTTAAATATGCATTTATAGCTAAAATATGCATTCATAAGTACTATGTATTTATAGTAAAATATACAAAAATATGCATTAGCAAATCGGTGACATTGTGTTGCAAATTTGTTGATACGCAAAAATATTTGATTAACTTTGTCCTACAGCTAACGACAACAAACATCTATTTACATGAACTTCCGAGCCCTAGTTATAACTAAATATCTACTATATACTTAAGCTGCATTTTTTAGTATTTTACTTAACTAGAAACATTTTTTTTGAATTCAATAGAATTATACTATCCAACATATTTAAGTTCACTGATTGTATCCTGAATATGACCAACGTGAAATGAAAAGAGACTATCAGTAGATCAAAACCCGCAAGAGTTTTAAAAAATTAGCTCTCATTTAATTTTTATGATCTTTTTAAGTTGTTCGGGAAAATGTTTCGATTTTTTTTAAGTATTTTATTAAACCAATCCACCCAGACGAAAATGTAATCGAATTTTAACATATATTATCCTATATGTTAAAATATATATCACGAATAGTGTATTCGGTACTATATAGAATATCCGGTATTCGGTTTAAATCAAATATTTGGCTAATAGTTATTTTATTAATTTTCATATCAAAATACACTGTATTTTAGATATTGAAAAAATTAAGAAGGGCAATGACACTGTTTTAAACAGACGTGTTTGACATAAACAGACGTGTTTGACATTTCAAAAAAAATATTTTATATGAACTTGATATTCTCAATTTTTTAGAAAAAAATAAAAAAATTTCAGCTATGTTTTTTATTTTACCGAATAATTCTGCAGAATAGAGCTAATATTCGGAATTCAGCCGAATAGTCAAAACATGCCGAATATGCCGAATAGTAACAGAATATTCGTGACATCTGTAATTAAAATACATACAAAAACTTTTCGAAAATGAATATCTAAGAAATCTAATTTTGAAAATTAATTTTTTATGAAACTTATTTTTAGCTGCATAAAATTTGTTTTATTTTAAAAAAAATCCATTGTTAAAAAGAAGGAAATAAAAAAATCGCCGTATATTTTATAAATTATAAAAACTATATATATATATCACTTATTCGTCTCAGGACCCCCTAAAGTATGCAACAGCAACACATACAAGCAAACAATATATTTTTATGAAAACTTAAATATCACTCATACGTCTGGGCCCAACAAATTTGGTTATGCACCCCACGTCGTATACGTTATACTAATTATACGAAATATTATTATATCACTCATTCGAATGCCGGCGTTTTCCTTTTATTTTATAATTAGCGTTCCTATAGTATGAAACAGCTTGTTTGGCACTTTAGCTTTTTTAATGATTTAATATGTAAAATTTCAAAAATAAGTCTAAATGATTACTTATAAATTTTTTTAGAAGGAAAATTATATTTTAGAATTCCAAAACTCTTTAAAACGAATTTGGGGTCGTCAATTGTATCCTGAATGAAACTAACGGATTATGAAAATAGGCTATCAGTCGAACAAAACTCTGAAACGATATTGAGAACTTAATCTCGGATATAATTTTTATGGTCTTTTGATGTTGGAAGTTGAAGTTTTTAGGACAATTTTAGATTTATTTTCATATACACTTAACGCTATATAAATGCTGCTATGTCTATTGGAAGAGACTTACATAATGAATCAGGTATCTAAAACCGGTTGGAGTATCTATAACCGCTTCCGCTAGCTAAGTGGAGTCGTGCACAATTTTAAATTATGGGTTAAAGTTAAAAGTTGGTATTTGGAATCTTTTGAAGCGGCTGGGGGGAAAAGTATATAAAAATCAAATATTTTTTTAGTTTCTACCTTAAGCAAATGTTATTTCTGAGTGGAACAAGATATTGCATTAAAGAAATTGGACACGATTTCATCCAAATATTCGCAAAAAACTGTTATTCAGTCGGACCCATTTTAGAACTTTAAATTTCTCGTAAACTATTAGAGATATCCCACACATGTAAGCATGTTTTTTTTTGTTATTATTTACTAGTAGATTACACATATCGCACTTGATCAACAAGAGGGTATTAACTCAAAATTTTAAAATTTCAGTAGAGTCAAAAAACTGTTTATGGCCACATTTTAACAGAATTTAAAAATTCAAACATATCATAGTAAGCAAAGTCCATTTGAATATATATATACATTGTTTTTGTTTCAAATTTTACCACTCATTGCAAAAAAAAAAAACAATTTTTTGAGTTAATACCATTTTTTTGAAATTTTATCGATTTAAATTTATAGAATAAAACAAATTTTATCAACAAAACAGTATCAACTCAAAATACAACCAAATATAAATAAAACAGTTTGATTATTTTTAACATAAAAAAAGGCTCAAATCAAAATAATACCTTTTTTTATGAAAATATACGATTCATTTCTATTTGAACTTTTGTATTAACTCGAAATAATGCCTTTTTGTTGAAATAAAGGTAATCACTACATTATCATGAAAATGGTCTCAAAAGTGGTTTTCGAGATGAAAGAGTAATCGGAATACATTGAAATTTTTACAATAGATAGATATTGATGTTGTTAGTTGATTTCTTGAAAAAAGTGATATTTTAAAAATTTTGAGTTAATACCCTCTTGTTGATCAAGTGCGATATGTTAATTTTTTTTAAATCGTTTAATAATTTGGGTGTTCATATTGCCGCCCCGGTGGGTTTGGAAGGTTCAAAATAAAATTCGATATTATGTCACTTTTGCCAGAAAGTAGGAAATGCAGGAATTATTTCCAAACATTTTGTGAGATATCCCACTGTGCAACGGAAAGATCAAATTATCATTGGTTCAAAATTAAAATCCATTTTTTTTTTTTTTTTGCAAAATTAACCATTTTTAGGGTAAAGTGTTTGTAGGCGTCATAAAAAACAATCGTAATTAATTTTATTACAATTAATAACTGAAGCTTTTTTTAGTTAGATTTTTACAGGAAGAAGAAGAAAACATTTTTATTGAAAATTTAACGGACACAATGGACATGCCAGACTGACGCAGTTTTGTCCCCTCCAAGGACTCGTCAGTGGTTAATTTATGTGTCAATTGAAGAAAGTAATTTAAATTGCTAAATTGCTCTATATTAAATACTTTTTACTTTGTGTCGTAGTGAGTTTCAAACCCACCGCCTTTTATAATAGTTGAAAATTTTTAACTCCGCCAGTTAATTAATAACTTTTATACCTCAGTTTCACAATGTATGGTTAGCTACTAACTGGGACTTTAACTGACATAATTTTTTGTTATTTCTCATATAAATTTTCAATTTAACTGCTTGTTAAATTTTAACTGGGCATTCAGTAATCGGGCCTAAGTCAGAAAATCTTAAAAAAAGTAATTGAAAGCCCAAACATTCAAAAAAATCTTAAAATTTTAAAATCTAAATAGCACAAATATGTAAACTATCATAAGAAAATGTGATAACAAAACATGTTTAAAAAAAGTAGGGATAATTTAAAAAAAGTAGGGATAATTTAGGGTGGGTAATTTAGGTCTAGTTTTTTGTTAGCTCCTAAAAGGCCCCCCCACTATTTTTTTAGTCTTCTGGTTAATCTATGTTATACAAGAGCACAACAAAATTGCTCGTTAGTTGAATTTTTTTGCGTTTTTTTCAATGAAGAAAAGTTTGGGTGATTTGGAACGTTGTGAGCTAATTTGGGATTCCATAAAAATTTTTTATATTTTTCTTTTTATCTTTTCCTTAATATAATCGAAATAGTTTATTTAGATTGAAATTCATAGCAAAATAATAATAAAAAAATTCCCAAAATCTTCTGATTGGCATTCCTAGTAGTAGGATAATATTTTGTTTTTAGTCAGAATTATCAGTCTAGACTTTCTTTAAGATCTCATTAAAAATTGCTAATAATTTTTCATTTTTTTTACTTCAACATGTCCCTTGGGTGCAGTGTTTCAAACGTATTCGGCAGCTCCATCGCTAACACCAGACGATGATGTTTTTAAACATTTATCATTGGTGTATGCTAAAAATCATGCCAAAATGTCAAGAGGTGTAGCTTGTAAGTCGGCCACTCCTGCTTTTGAAAATGGCATTACAAATGGTGCGGCTTGGTATCCTTTGACTGGTGGCATGCAAGATTATCAATATGTTTGGTATGGTTGTATGGAAGTGACCTTGGAAATATCCTGCTGCAAGTATCCACCGGCATATGAATTGAAAAAGTACTGGGAAGATAATCAATTGGTAGGGGTTGACAAATTAATGCTATTTAAATAAATGATAATTTTTTTAATTAAAATTTTACGTTTCTTAAGTCCCTAATTAAATTTTTGGCTGAGGCTCATCGAGGTGTACAAGGTTTTGTACTGGATCCTAATAATGCGCCAATTGAAAGAGCTTCCTTGAAAATCAAAGGTCGCGATGTGGGATTCCAAACAACTAAACATGGAGAATTTTGGAGAATATTATTACCAGGCTACTATAAATTAGAGGTGAGTTAACCATATTTTTAAAGTAATATTTTTTGAAAATGAAATTTATTCAAGTTCGTGGCCATACTCTATATTTCTTTATTAAGATATTGTCCTAACAAATAATCTATAGAGTTTTTGTTTTCAAATTTACAAATTGACCATTGAAACAAAACAAAACAAGTGTAAACAATAAAAAGGAGAATCAAAACAAAAAGCGTGTATTGTATATCTACCAAAGGTACACACAGAAAAACATTCAGCTATTTGCCAACTGAAATTCTGTTACTAAGACTCAAATTCAGTTATTACGACTTTCAGACGGTTGGCACAACTTAGCATTAGTTTTCACAACAAAGTTCGGCTAATTCAGCTAAATTTTAGTTGCAACTAACAAAATGTTCAATACTCTAATGCAAATATCGTTGTACTAGCTGAATTTATAAGTTGTTCCCATTAATATACACTTTTAAATTCGGTTGGCACTTTTTTTCTCTGTGTGTAGAGCTTGCACATAACGAACAAGTTTTCAATTTTTTTTGATCAATGGTGATAATTTTTAACTTCGAACTCATATTATTTATATGAATGTTTGATGTTTTACATGGGATTGTCACTTCTTTCACAACGTGTTCTGATGATGGGAACGTAGAAAATTCCCGAAATAGATCTATCAACACATTCCTAAAAGTGGTCAATTAATAAATTTGAAAACAAAAAAACTCTATAGATTATTTGTTAGGACAATATCCTAATAAAGAAATAAGTATAGAGTATGGCCTCGAACTTGAATAATTTTCATTTTCATTGCACAATTAAAGGTCTAAAAAACTTAATTATTATTTTTAATAAAAATTATATCAAACTAGCCAATATTTTTTTTTTAAAACATGTCATATTATTCAGCTCTTTGCCGAAGGTTATGCTCCACGAGAAGTTGAATTTGTGGTGGTAGAACAACATCCCACATTATTAAATGTTACTTTAACACCGTCAAAGGTAAGGATATGTTAAAATTCTTTTTTTTATACAATTAACAAATTTTTTAAATTTCAATCCCTTTTTATTATAAGTAATAATAAGCATGTTGCACTAAATTTCATGTAGATTTTTTTTTTTTTTTTTTATCTTAACAATTCGTCTTTTCTCTCTTAATTATCTTCCTTATATTTTTTCAATTATTTTATTTTTTTTCCATTACTTTTTTTCAATATATATTTCAGCAGTTTACTACTACACCTTCTATAACAACAACAATCAGGAATAATCGTAAAAATGTGAATACTAAAGTCATTTTCCCCAAAGATTAGTTTGTTGTCATGCAATTTCGAAACAAAATTTTTATTAATTTAAAAAGTAGACAAATTTGTT
>JAEKOY010000558.1:0-25000 GCA_021234595.1 Delia radicum | reverse complement strand
AAAATTGGAGTGTTCAATTGATTGTTTAAGGGATTTCTGAAGAAATTACTGGTCTCTAAAACGAAATTGATAAAAAGAAACCAAACGCACTAACGATAAATTACAAAAGTACCATGAGTACATTTTGGGGCTTTGTGTCATTGAAAAGCACCATAAATAGTGCCAAAACACCAAATTGGCATCATTGAGTACATTAGTAATTGTAAGCAGTAAAACAGTGTAAATTTGCCTGAGATATGTTCTATGACACCGCCATGCTTAAATGACAGATCTCTTGCAAGTAAAGTCTAGAGTAGGAACCAGTCGTGTGACTTATCCTGTGACTAGTTCCTTTTTACAAAGGGAAGCTTTGCCAACATAAGAAACTCAAGTAAAATTTATTTTAAATTTTGTTTTCAAATTTCGTTCTTCACCAACATGGTTTAAGAGCTTCAGGTTATTGTTGGGAATCCATAATGATTATAGTATGGTCCTAATGATCATTACATGATCCTTAATTAACATAATGAATAAATTGAATTTCCAATTACTACACTATGCTCTTAAACCATATTTTTTTGTCATGCTAAAAATATGAGTGAGCACCTGAAATGTGTTTCTTAGTTTTTAAGATCTAAAAAACGACGGATGTGTAGTTTTCTTTGCCAAACAATAAAAATAGTCTTCAATCGCAGTTTATCTTTTGATAGGTCATTAAAGGTTAACAAACGGCTATATCAAAGTCAAGTTTAAATTGATAATACAAAAGCCAGTAATATTAAAATGTTCGTTAAACCTATTTAGCTGACACTGCGCGAAAGAAAAAATAAATAACGTAGAAAAATAAATAAATTTAATTCAAAAATTCAACTCAAATGCATAAATGAATGTTTATTTAATAAAATTGTAAATAATAAAATTTCAATTAAATAATATACAACTCTTTTCATGTGAGATCTTATTCAATATGTATACACCCAGAAAACAGACTTGTTAGTAGCAACCGTATTTGCTGCCAATCGAATGTTGGTTGTGATAACAATCATTCGATTGAAACAACAGAAATTCTGCCACGGTAATAGAATTTCAATTGTCTCAAGAAAATCTTGGTGACAACTACCACAAACTCTGGTAGCCACAACGGATTGGCTACAATATAGATAAATACGGTTGCTACTATACAGAGAGAATTTCTGGGAAGTGTTTAAAGAATTTTTTTCGCTAAACTAATGAAGTTTTCATCACAATATGAATGACAAATATCCCGATCAAAATAAAATATATATCTCAAATACAAAATCAGATCTCACTTCACATATATTGTTATTTATTCTTATTCAAGCTTATCTCAAAATTGGAGTATCCAGTAATATCCGATTAGATCCATCAAATATATTATTGGATATAATTAAATCAAAAATGATCTCAACATTGGTGCATCCAAAAATATCTAATTTTAGATCCCGATAGATTTCAAAATATCCCATGGCATTCATTTATATATAATAGATCCAATTCAAAAATATAAGTAATTTTTGGTGGATCGAATTAGATATTTTGAGAATAAATTGGATTTACTTAAATCGCATGACATATATTATTTTATATAAAATTTTAATAAAAATAATTTAGACATCTGGCGCATATAAAATTATGTATCAATGTATATCTTATACACATAGAAAATATTAATGATTTTGGACCATATATAATATCATATCTCAAACTAAATTGTTAATCTAGTGCCATATATGGAATCTTACAAAATGATATGTTACATAATCTAATTTCATGTACAGTTATATCTTCAGCTGAGTTATACATATGGCACCATATGTAAGCATATCTTGTATCACACACGAAAATAGTTTTTATAAGACAATATATACTATTATATCTTAAATTATATAGTTTATAAGTCACCATATTTGATTACATATTATGTTATATATGAGAATGTATTATTATTAGAGCTCGGAAGTTAATACATTTATATTCGTGTTTTATGTACATAAAATATATGTATATTTAAAATCTTAAAATATGTACCAAAAATTTTAAAATATGCATTTATTACTGATTGTTTCAACGTTATAAATATTATTTACACAGTTTACCCTGTTCTCAGACTTAAGAAAAACATGCAGCTGCATGAAAGTCCGGTCTCTGTTTATTATATATATATCATATATGCATATTATCGAATTTTATAAAGGTCAATATAAAATAATATATAGTTATATATGTTACCACCTAAGAAACATATGAGAATATATACATATAATCACATATTATAATACATTTCAAAATGAAAAAATTAAACAATACACACTTTTTTTACTCGGATTCTTAAACTTTATGAAAAAGTTTCATTGTTTTAATGAAACTATTTAACTAAAATGAAATTGTACATTAAATTTATGAAAAACTGCATTAAGTTAATGAAAAGTTGCAATGGACGAGTTCCAGTGACATTTCATAGATCTAATGCAAAAATGCATTGATATGGTGCGGGCAATTCTCTCACAGTACTGAGTCTTTTTTCTGGGTGTAACGATGATGATTTCAAACCCAACAGATGGTTGACTGACTGTCTGAGTAACGGATGGTTGTTTGGTTGATTCGTTATTTAAAAAAAAAAAAAAAAAAAAACACATAAAATTGGATTTAATTAAATCAAATACTCTTATTCCCACTTGAAAGCATTTAATAAAAACAAAACAAATTTAAAATTTTAATTTAAGACATTTTAATTTTTTAAGATAAAGATAGAATGCACTTTATTTCTATTGAATTGTTTTCCTCAATTGTTGGAATTTCTTTAAAAAAAAGTTTTTAATTTTCGTTAACAATTACTTTTTTCTTTTTATTGTTATTTTTCGTTTAACAGAATTATCCTCAGTGGATAGTTTGAGAAATACGTGTAAATCGTTGAAAGCCGCGAAACAAACTAAAACGCTGCGCCAGCAAAATAGTCATGAAACACTAAACAAAAAACGTTCATCCACAACAACTGGCATTATTGTCGATGATGATGATGACGGCAACGACAACGACAACAGCAACAACAAAAACGATAGCAATATTAACGCCAACAGCAAGAGAAACAACAATCGCAACAGCAGCAAAAGAAACTCAACTACACACTTGAGAAGTGCTGATGGTGGTGGTGGAGAATATAACAGTGAAGCTAACCATATGGGAGAGACTACGACGACACATGCGAGTGTAGTGGAGAAAATAAACAAATTAAAGAATTTAATGAATGAAGATCAAATTAATGAAAAAGTAAGGCACAAAGGAGAAGACCTACAATCTTATGGAAACTCGCGAAATCAAGAAATTCAAGAACATATTTCTACTTCAGACAGCGAAGGTGGTTTTAATCTTAAACTAGAGAAACATCTAAAAAGAAATAAGCGTTTTACTTTTACCAACTTGTCAAAATCTCATCTAAAATCACATGATTCTTGTATTTCCTCACAAAGATCTTCATCTCATAATTCTCAATGTCAAATATCATCAGGCTCAAGGAAATCCTCCGAAATCGTGTTACCCCATTGCAACTCTTTTCATTGTATACAAACTGTTAAAACTAAATCACGTTCGATAAAAAATAAACGTGATCAAACTTCACCACCCGCACCCTCAGTTACACCTCCATCTTCTTTTTCGGGTCATATTACAGATAATGAAGAAAACGTTACAGAAACACAAATAGATCAAGTTCCATCTCAAAAAATGGAGAAAAAAATATATTGAGAAAAATTAATTCAATGGACAATGTTAAAGTATCATTAACTGAGAATATAAAAACATTAAAGACTGGCAAAATATCAGAAAATGAGAGTGACTATGATGATGACTATGTAGAGACTAGAGAGAAAAGAAAAAATTTGGAGCGTGCTTTCAAATTGGATACTGATAACAAAGTAGAAACGCTTTTGGACGCTAGTTATATTGAAGTTTGTAATAAAAGGTAAGTATGTATATATGAAAGAATTTGATTGGATGGGGGAACAAATTTGTATCTTTGAAATTAATGAATGTTACATTGTTTTACTAAATTAAATTGGTTTGCCAGACTATAAATATTACCAGGTATATTTACCACTAGTAGGATTAAGTTTAGATATAACGTTCCTAAATTGTCTGTTTTCTTCAGAAAACACAGCTCGATGACAAAACGCATTTTGTGGTCATTTGACGATTGCTTTATTTAGAGGTTAAAAAGCTTTCAATTGCTAATTATTTTTTTTTTATATTTAGAACTTTTCTGTGTGCTATGAAATCATAACTACACACAGAAAAATAGTTGCCAAGTAATTAGGAGCATTTCAACTAATAAAGTTTATTAACCAAAGTTATGCGAAAAGTAGTGACATTTTACCAAGTTTTTACTTGTTTCTACTTAATACTGGTATTAGATACTGGTAAATTCGGAATACTGTAAATTCTAGAATACTGGTAAATTCGGAATACTGTTTGGTTTAAGAGGCATATTCAATTACATATCAATGCCTATTCAATTTAATCAAGGGGCTGTCATAGCTATTTCACAATATTTAAAATATTTCTAAAACGTGGCCTCTCAGGGTACTTGATAAAGAAAATATGGGTATCAAAATGATTGTTTTTCTGTACACTTTAACCATGAGATTGGGCAGCGTAAAAAAATACCACCTTTGTAAGGAAATAATTAGTGCGTCTATAGTTGTAATCGGTCCACATCAGTCTCGCGTTGCTACATGTGTACAATACACTCTAAATGCCACTCAGTTTGCGAAGGTAATTTTTAAAAATTCCGGCGTTAATACAGATTACACATATAAAGTAGAACCAGCACTTTCTAACTCGTCTGCTCTTTACATTATTTAGAAGTCCCTATATCTGTGAAATCATGCCACAATAGTCACGAACTGGCAATTTAGCTTTGCCAATACCTAGTTCCACTAACCTACCGGATAGAATATATAGTTAGCCGCAACCGGAAAGAGTCTCTTTCTGAAATACACTAGTGTAATCTAGTAAACTGTAGAAGCCTTCGTCACAACTCATCTTTCTCAATTGCCAATTTCCTTTGTTTGATCTGTATTGCATTCGTTCCTAAAATAAATCCTAACACCCTAAAGAAAAAGAGCCTAAAATAAATCCTAACACCCTAAAGAAAAAGAGCCTATATGTATAATTAAAAGTCAGATTGTAAGATGCGGTGGCAGCCAGTTAAAAAGTCTAGCATTAAGATATGTTAAATGCCGTCATCTTGAGGAACGACATTAAACCAGAAGAGCAAATGTTACTGAAACAAACATTTTTCGAGGTATCTATTGATGGACCAATGTGGGGTGTTGTAAGAGTAATACTATTCTAGTTTGGGTTGAAAAAGAGGAGTTGGAAGCGAAGATACTATTTACTCTTCCTTTGTTGAATCGATAACTCATTCCTTTCTAAAAAAAACCATAACACCCTAAACGAAAAAGATGCAAGAAGTAGATTAGTCAGGAATTATAGTAATAGCATTAAGATATGTGAACTACAGTGGATTTTGAGTCATCTTGCGGAAGGACGTGGAGCCAGAGGAACTAATATTACTGAGGAAACCATTTCTCACGGTATTTATGGATCGACCTATACAAGGTGTTGTAAAAGTACTACCATTCTAGGTTGCGTTCAAAAAAAGGAAGTTGGAAGTAAAGATTCTCCTTATATAGGCAAAGATTTCACACGACGATAGACTTTTAAAAATAAAATTTATTTTACTTCAGGCGAGGATTCTCATTCTGTTATAAGCTGTGAAGTGAAAAGAAATATCACTTCACTGATGAAAATCTAATGATTGAAATATCAATTTATTACGAAAAGGCCTCAAGGTCTAAAAATGTCGGCATGTGTAATTATGCTTATTCATTGAATGATTCCCTTACCTTATGTTTTTTCTATACAGTCTTTAACGAAGAATTAAGAAATCAAATGACCTGACACTTAATAAAATCAGAGCATACATTCTCTGCTCAAATATGAGTATATTATAACTTAAATTTTAGACGTTAAAGAGAGTTAACCAAATGCAAAAAAAATTACACAGATACTAACAACACATACATAACTCTGAAAACCAAAGTTGTCGTCAGTTATAAAATAGCACGTCTGTCTATTACTTGGTGGTTGGTGGTGCTATGTCGGCATGTCATTATATCGGATGGTGGTCGGTCGGTCGAAGTGTCGATGATATCATTTCAATTTTATTTCATTTTGGTTAGTTTGGCTGGATGGATTAATGGTGGGGATTTGTTTGAAGTAGCAGCAGAGGAGTTTTTAATATTTATTTGGTTTTGTTTGTAGCGAACAAATATTAAAAAACTAAAATAAAGCTTAATGTGTAGATGTAGACTTTATATTTAAATATTTTCTAAATCAAAAAAGAAAATATTTGCTAGAAATTAGCAATATGCAAAAGCAAAAACAAAACTATTATTTATTTATATAATATTATTATACAAAATTTTAACACGGAATTCACTCGCACACACAAAACTTTAATTGAATTGTCTTCTTCGAAATTGGGCGTTAGACTAAACACCATTAAGTGGTATTGGTTTAAATGCAAGGGGAATCGGGAATATAGATTTAGTTTTATCAGATGATATATGACTGATCATAAATTATTCATTTATATTGAAGAGAATAAATACAAATCATATTTGAATTGCAATTTGTCATCTTTTTTAGTTAACACCTTTCTAGGTTTAATACGAATTTGTTGATGATGGAGCAATTAAATTAATAACACAGTTTAACAAAACCAGAAAAAGTTAGACAGTAGGGAAATATTTGCGAAAAAGTAATCCATTTTTGTATGTCCATTTATTTGATATATTGCACGTTACGAAAGATGCGATAATATTCCATATGCATTCCGGTGTAGAAATGGTAATGAATGGAGCAAAATTGATGATTAATAGGTTTTTTGTTAAAGTTCTGCCTATTATGGAGGCTCTAGCTTTTCTAAAACTTCGGGTTCTGATGAGATCTTTAGCCAGATCGAAATACTAGTATCAACCTAGCTAATATATTTGATTTGCTTTATTTTTGTAAATATACGGAGGTTGAAAACTCGTTATATGTATATTGAAAATAACATAAAAATAATCTCGATGTATATAAAAACAAAAAACTAATATAACGGTAATGACATGTATTTAACAAAAAGCAACTCATTTTCATTTCAATTCTTTTTTTTTATTTTTTTATTTTATTAATTAATAATCATATAATTACAAATTATATACTATTACCCTAACCGAGCACTAGCTACTATGGCCTTCGGCGCGTTGTAGCGAAAACAGACCAGTGCCTCGAACCCACTACCCCCGCACAGATATGCCAGCACGCTACCAACTAGCCTACCGGGGCGCATCATTTCAATTCTTATTTCACAATTTAAGAAGGAATAACAAAATCAAATAGGGTTTCATACCTACACACAGTTTGCCATTCGTCAACTGAAATTCTGTTACTACTACTCAAAATCAATTATTACGAATTTCAGTCAGTTGGCACAACTTAACATTAGTTTTCACAACAAAGTTCGGTGAATTTAACTGAATTTTAGTTTCACCACCCAAAATATTCAGAAATCGAATATAAATATCGTTGTACTAACTGAATTTATAAGTTGTTACCATTTAAATACTTTTCTTAAAATATCTTTCCAATTAGGTGCGATATGCCTCCATAAATTGCTGGCGAGTTTCGGATTTTTTTATTTTATTACCCCATAGAAAATTCGCTTGGATATAATTATATATTATATCAAAAGACTTGAACAATTTCCCATCTCATTATGAGTATAATTATGTTTGGTACTTTAGATATTTGAACTAAAGTCGGCTTAAGAAATTCCCCCTTCTTTTTGTCTTTTAAGTACGCGTATGGATTCCTTTTTGGCTCTTCACTTTTTCTACACCTTATACACAGCAAGATATAGGACTCCTAAAATCAACTTGTTTCATTTGTTTCATTTGTAACATTACTATTAATGTTTGGTTTTAGATTTTTCGCATTTGTTATTTAATTACTTAAGTGCCAAAAACCCATAAAATCATTGTCAATTTTTTAAAATTTTCTTTTCGGAAACAACTTATTTTTTTTTTTTTTTTTTGAGGTAATTTCGAGTGAAAAGAAATTTTCTACAAATTATATAGTCAGGAACTTTTTGCAAGTGACTAAGGTCTGAAAGGACAAAACCCGTATACAACGATTACTGATTTTGTATATGTTTGTATCAGTTCAGATATAACAGAGCACCACCTTATGGACAATGTTGTACTAATAATAAATATCGTTTTTTTAAGTCGGTTCGGAACAAAAACTTTCCTCACCGAAACCAATTTTTAAAAGCCTTTTTCATTTAAATATTTTTTTTTAATAGTATAATACAATGTGTATGTGTGTGTGTTGGAATTTCTGGAAAATATTTTTAATTGATTTAGTATAAATAGATAACAAAAATCTATGTAATTTTAAGTAAAATGTTACATTTTTTAAAAAAATTAAAAAAACTTTTATTTAAAATGTCATTGCGTTTGGTGCGCAAACTTTTTTAAACGACCGCGACGCAATAAAAAGCATATAATTATTTCAGGTCTTTACTATATATAGCTGTTTTCTTCCAACAAACAACAAATTTTAAAAATTGTTTCAAAAGTGTTGCCATATTAGAATTTTAAAAAATTCTCAAAAATAGCATTTCGTTTTGAATTGTCAGATTTGAGATCATAACTAAATGTCACTACTACTAATTGTTAATAAATTTATGAGAAAATTAAATAAATCTTGTGGGGATCAGCGCTAGAGGGGGTGCCTTACTTTCGACCTAAGCGGCTAGGTCACCTTCAGACTCATTCTAATCCACCACCCACAAGTAACTCAAGGTATATATATCGGGAAACGTATACTGTTATGCAAAATACTGTTTAGACAAAATACTGGTCAAAAAAATTTTAAAAATCCTGCTTTTCATAATACTGTTTTACAAAATTCTGTGTTTCATTAAACTGTTTTACAAAATACTGGAATTCACAATACTGTTTTGCAAAATACTCTAAAGTAAAAATGCTGGTTTACGAAATTTATTTTATTGAAAATTACTTCAACAAAAGTATATAATTTTCAAAAATTAACAAAAACATTTAACAAAAAATTAATTTCCATGCATTTTATAAACAAAATTTTTTTGCAATTCGCTTTAGGTAGCCTGTATGGCTTAATTCACGGGTTCGGGTCGAACAACAAGTTTAACAAAAAGACAAGATTACTAAACATATAATTTGATTAACTACAAGTTTAATGCTGCTTGCAATAACACAACATTTGCATATGATAACAAAAACACTGGTGAACTGATAACATCTGCAATGAGATCAGCTGTTATTAATATATGTTGATTACATTAGAATTGTCTTTTGCTTTTGCTTTTGTTTGGTTTATGGTTTATTTTAATAATCATATATAACCTGAGATAAATATTACTTAATTATTACGGCTCTATGAAACAAGACCCCAATAAAATAAGTCCCCAAACCAAAAATTAAATAATGCCCCATTTTTTGGGGCTTTATTTCATTATGAAGCAATACCCCAAAAAAAAATGAAATAAACCCCCAACCAAATGAAACGAAACCGCAAAATAAAATGAAATAACACCGCAATTTTGAGGCTTTATTTCATAATGCAGTAAAGCCCCATTTCGAAAATGAAATAAGGCCCCAATTAAAAAAAAAACAAAATTATATATTACTTTAAAATATTTCTTTATTCCTAATTATCGCGCGATTTTTTTTCAGCCTTTTTAAAATAAAAAGATTAATAATATATAGTATATCAATACAGTTTTTTTTTAATATTTTTAGTAGTATATCACAAAATAAAACTAAATTTAAAAATCGTATAATCGCACGCAGAAAAAACTTTATTTCGCGAAGCCGCCTGCCGCGTTCTACGGAGGAAAAAACCCTTAAGAGCGGCCGAAGGCCGCCACACAGAAAAACTTGTTTTTACAAATTACTTGATGTCTTAAAAATATAAGATTTCAACGGATTTGACATCTGATTTGAAAAACAAGTTCTTCTTAGGTCTTAGGGGTTTTTTTCCTCCGTAGAACGCGGCAGGCGGCTTCGCGAAATAAAGTTTTTTTCTGCGTGCGACATAAAAGAAACTTCAAAATTACTACACGGTATAATCTCACTTACTAATAGCAAATAACTATTAACATTAATAACTTGATAATTCATGCAGTAATTATAACAGTTATTTGATTATATAACTTAAAAATTTTAATTTTTAAGAAAATGAAATAACACCCCAAAAATATTATTTGGGGACTTATTTGATTTCTCATATTGGGACCTTATTTCATTATGAAATAAACTCCCAAAAAAAAATTAAACAAAGCCCCGAAAAATTAAATAAGACCCCAATTTTTTTTATTAGAAATTTTTGGGGCCTTATTTCATTTTTAGTTTGGGGACTTATTTCATTGGGGTCTTGTTTCATAGAGCCATCGAAGTGCTTAGTAATTATACAACTACATAAGTTTCAAGGTAGTTTTACAAAGTTATAGTTAATATTTACAAATTTTTGTAAAATATATACAATAGGCTGTCCCGAATAAAAAAACATTTGGAATACCACTCAATCGATGCGTATTAAAGAGCTAAATATGGGAAAAATACGTAAATAAGTTTTTAAGTGGATCTTCATTTACACGATTGAAGTTACCGGTTATAGTGCATTTTGACCAAAAAAAGATTCGATTTTTTTTACGAAATAGGGCTCAAAAGTTTCGTAAATTTTGGTTTATTACTAAAAAATAATTTTTAATTTTCTGTAGAGTAATTTTCGTCCAACAGAGGATTTTTTAGTTTTTAGTAAGTATAGTTGTACTTGGTATACATTAAAAAAATACTCTGGTGTACCAAAATTACTCTACAGAAAATTTAAAAAAGTTTTTCTGGTAATAAGCCAAAACTTACGAAACATTTGGAGAACTATTTCGGAAAAAAATTCGAAGCTTTTTTTGGTCAAAATGCACTACAACCGTTAACTTCAATCTTTAATATGCATCGATTGAGTGATATTCCTTCGAAAAAGTGCCCTATTAGTGATACCCTAATATACAAGCCCAGTATAAAATTTCAAAAAAAATCATATAGTTTACAAGAAATTTGTAAAACTAACCTCTCCCAATTTTTTTCTTCGCGTATTTACAATTTAAAAAAATCATAACTTGATTTTTTCAAGCAAAATAAATAAACAACTTTTATAAATTATTTTAAAATAAAAATCAAAAATCTAAAGGGTCCGCCATCTAGATAATTAGTTTTATCCTTCCGCTGAACGAATATGGTCCGTATGTTCGTTATCTTGTGAAAAAAGTGAAAGAAACTGGCATCCTCATCGATAAACCAAAGCGTGAAAAGCCAAAAACAGTGCGTACACCCGAGAATATTGCTGCTGTGGCAGAAAGTGTGCGTGAAGCGCCATCAATATCAATTCACCGTCGTTCTCAACAATTGAACATTTCGGAGACATCATTGAGACGAATTTTGCATAAAGACGTTGGTATGACGCCATTTTTCTTGACGGAAATCCGTATTTTAACAGTAAACATTTTTGCTGGAGTGCAGAGTGGGTTTCACTCTTCAATTGTGAACACACACAGTAACGCATTATTTCTTGTATTAAAATAATGTGAAAATAAATTAGTAGGGTAAGGAAGTTCATGCAAATGCATGTTTGTAGTCAGTAACCCAAAATCGTTTATGACCAAATACTTTTCCGAAACAAACAATTTGCATCGGAAATGGCATCGATTTTTACATTTTGTTATAAATGCATATTTTGCTATTAATGCATATTTTATGCTATATGTTGTAATTTTTTGTTGCATATCTTCAATTTAATTGCATATTTTTTCATATTTTGTAAAAATTAAATTTCAGTTTTAAGTTAAAATTAAACAAAAGACAACATTTGCAACCCTAAACATACAATTTAGTTTTCATTTGTTAGACATTTATATTGGATTTCATTTTTAAACCAGCAACCTCGAGTAATAAATCGATTTTTTAAAATCCAAAAATTGTATGTGCATATTTTTTGGATTTTTAGTGCATATTTTTGGATTTTTATTGCATATTATTTGATTTTTTGTTCATATTTTAAGCGCATATTTTGGATTCTTAACTGCATATTTTAAGAGCCTATTTTCCGTTTTAAGTAAGCTAGTGTCATTACCGGTAGTCCGAAAACTAATGACATGCACACAGAGAAAAATTTTGCTGTTTGCCAACTGAAATTCGGTTACTTTGATTCAAATTCGGTTATTACGAATCGGTTGGTATAACTCAACATTAGTTTCCAAAACAAAGTTCGGTTAAATCAACCGAATTTTATTTGCAACGAAAAAGATATTAATAAATCGATTGTAAATATCGTTGTACTAACTGAATTTTTGAGTTGTTACCATTAAAATACACTTTTAAATTTGGTTGGCAATTTATTTCTCTGTGTGTGTCATTACCGTTCCTACACTAGTATGCTTTATTATATGTTAACTTGAACTCAAACCAACAACTTCCCATAAGAATGTGGTATTCGAAAATATAGTTTTTTGAATAACAAAAATGTGCGGACTTGCACGGACAGTGGCGTACCCAGGGGTGATAATAAGAGAAGAGCAGCAAAAATAACACAATTAAATATACAAAATTTTAATTATATCGGAGTTGAATTTTAGTTAATTGAAAAATAGCAATTAGCAACTCTGCTAAAATTAGCAAAAGCTTTGGATAAATATTTGTAGGCAAGAACCAGCAAACAAAAAACGTAAGATCAAAGAAATTTTGCAATATTTACCTTAAATTTTGTTGAATGCAAATAACAGTATATTTGGTAAAACCAACCGAAATATTTTCTAAAAAATTGTAAACTGCTGATTTCAGAAGATCTGATGTTTGTTCGCATATGAAAATTTTACTTTGTTTTGTAATTTTTTATTGTCAACTAATTACTTTTAATTTACTAAAATTTATTTCAAGTATAACAACAACATTTTTGTAGATTTAACAGATTTTATTTTTGCTATTCTTACTTACTTGGCCGATAAGAAATCCCCAGTTAATTCCGCCTATAAGGCATTTGGATATTTTTGCAAAATCATTTCAGGTTCGGATACCTAGAATTTGGAATGCTTTGCCAAGGGAATTAAGAAAATTTTCTTATACATTGCCTGTATACAAGTCCAAATTATTACATTTTGCAGAACTTCAAGTTTTGGAGACTCTATAGGTTTTTTTTTTACAGTTTTGCAAGTCAGGATAAAAACGTTGAAAGTTATAATACATATTTTTTATTTTTTTTATGCAATTTGGAACAATTTTTTTTTTTTTGTCAATATTTTTTCTCGGCATTTATGTATTATGATTCCGTTTTTAATAATTTAAATATTTTAAGTGATCTCATATATTTATATTATATTATATCTTATTATTATTATTTATCTTATATGCTTTAATTTAGTAGAGAAGTTTTGTTGTTTAGTAGCTTTAATTAGCCATATAAGGCCCTAAGGGCTCGGTTATGTAAATGAAGATTTAGTACAAAAAAAAAAAAAAAAAAAACAATGCTTAGCAAAAAAGCTGACAATTTTAACAATTTTTCCTGTATTTTGAACTAATTTTTAGTAGTTTTAGAAAAATGTTTACTAATTTTATACTATTCTTTTTATCGCATAAAAAATCTTTGATTTACGCTTTTTTAGCACATTAATTTGCAACTTTCATTTAACTAAAATTTAGCTCAGATAAAACTAAAGTTTCGTAGATTTAACAGATTAATTTTCACTAATCTTATCACAATATATTTAGCATATTGAACTAATTTTTAGTAGTTTTAGCAAACATTTTTACTGTCTTTTTACTGTTAGTGCAAGTACTAAAAATTCAATAATTTTGCATCAGAATTATAAAGTGGTGGCCACGAATTTAAGACACGACATGTAACGAGCTTAGTTATGGTAATTTTTACAACCCTGCAATATCAAATAAATTTTTTTTTCAGTGTACTCTGTAATGTTATGAAAAAGTACCTTTATTTGGTTTTGTTTGTTTTTACATTTT
Source organism: Delia radicum (assembly GCA_021234595.1). Lineage (NCBI taxonomy): Eukaryota > Metazoa > Arthropoda > Insecta > Diptera > Anthomyiidae > Delia > Delia radicum. The sequence goes on along the minus strand of JAEKOY010000558.1, from coordinate 10,841 downwards.
GTTGCTACGAATTTAAAACATATTAGAAATATTTAATGTTTTTTGAAGCTAAAGGGAAGTAATGAATGTTTTATTCCATTTTATGTTGTGATACATCAAAATATTTAGTTAGAAATGACCAAAGGTACTTGGAGTTCGGATGCCGAACGAAAACTGATCCAACAAATTAATACTGATGAAAACAATAATGAAGATTTCCAAGCTACTTAAATGCTACAGATTCAAGATTTACAACGCCCTGGAACACATCAAGCAACATGGTACCACCAAAAATGTCAAACAGCAACCTAGAGCCTGAAAAACTACACCCAGGGAGGATAGCTTAATTTATAAAGCAGCTGTTAAAGATCCTTTCACGAGCTCAAATAAAATTGAAAATGAGATTTCATCTGATTTTGGTATTAATATATAGTCCAGAACAATAAGAACACGTCTGAATGAGAAAAACTTACGTGAGTGTATTGCACAACGTAAACCACGTGTGTCAAAAAAATATATTAAATCCCGACTAGCGTTTTCAAGAGAACATCTCAATAAACCGATGACATTTTGGAAAAATATTCTTTGGAGCGACGAGTCAAAGTTTTGCCGCTTCGGTTCTGATGGAGCATCACCCAAAGTACAACCTTAAAATGGTTAAGCATGGTGGTGGCAATGTCATGGTGCGGGCAGCATTTTCCTGGCATGGGGTAAGACCCATTCCCAAGATTATCACTAAAATGGACCAGCACATATACAAAAACATACTGACAAGCATTATGATACCATTCGCTGAAGACAACATGCTTCTAATGTGGAAATTTATGCATGATAGTGACCCTAAGCACACTTGACAACTAGTGAAAAGTTGCTTAGAGGAAAACAATATTAATGTTCTGAAGTGGCCAGCTCAATCCTCTAACTTCAATCCAATTGAGAACTTGTGGAATGATGTTGAGGAGCATGTACGAGCAGTAAAGCCAACAAATTTGACCGATATATGGAAAGAAATTCAAAAAGCTTAGTTCGTTATTCCAAAGGAAAGTTGTATAACATTAGTTGAAAGTTTACCCAGGAGATGCGCAGCTGTGATCCAAAATAAATACTTTCCCACCAAATACTAAGATCTTTTTTATGAAGCTGAGCTTTACTTTAATAAATTAACGTTTATTTTGCCTATGTCCTAAATTCATGACCAGGCTAAAACTTGTATTAATCTGTATAATATATAAATAAAAATTCCTAACAAAACTAATGTAAATTTTTTTTCATAACATTACTAGTATCTTTGGAAAAATAACATGGATCTAAAATTTTTTCGATAAGATGTAAAAATGATCAGAAATATATAAGTGAAATGTCGTGTCTTAAATTCGTGGCCACCACTGTATATCTTATTTTCAAGTTGCAACATAGAAAAATACAAATTCAAATTGGCTTTTTTGAAATACAAAATGAAATGAATGAGAAATACAAGACGAGTTTGTCTCAAGAAAATTATTTGTATGAAATAATATTAATTAACATGTCAAAAATTAAAAGAATAAAGTTACAGTGTACAAAAATCCGTCGAATTTTGAAAATCGGGTTTCGATTTGTTCTAAAGATCTTAATTGTGTCGAGCAATGAATCAAAATAAATAAATAAATCAATAAATAAAATCAATCAATAAAAATAAATAAATCAATAAATCAAAATTATGAATGAATGAATCAAAATTATGAATCAATGAATTATTGTTGGGTCGCGCTGCCATTATAAAAATGTAAAAAAAACTCACTCAAATATCTTTTTTGACAATTAGAAATTAATTCAAATAAAATAGTTGATATCAGTATAAACCAGAGAAAACCATAGAAAAATATTCTGCAATCCTTTTAAGGTGGCAACCTGCATTCTGATGGAGTTTTGGAATTTAAAAAAAAAAAAATGCAAATTAATAATATGTTTAGAATTCTTCTTGGACTATGTTAATTGAATGAAAATCATTAAATGAAAAATATTTAAAACTTATGTATACAGAAAAAAACAGAATTTTGATTTTACAATTTTTAAGCAATAGTAATTCACATTTCGTTCAGCAAACACTGCTTTAATGCTCCCATCAGCTCCAGAAGTAGATTAAAACTGTAAACTACTCTTGTAACGTCGATTACAGCCGGAATTTAGAGCATTACAGCGTTGGAATGCCAAAATACAGTGGGTGTCAACCTACAAGCGCAGACCTTTACCCTACTAAAAATATTGAAAACTTATAAAACAAAAAAGTTTCGTGCAACTTTGAAGAAAATGTTTCGTTTCGATATTTTAAACTATATGCAATTTTTTATACAAAATATATGTTGGGCCACTCCCAGTGGAAGCACGGACATGTTTTATATACCAGTGGATGCGTCTTTCATATGATACAAAATTTGGCAATAATTTAATTAACTTATATAAGAATTATGTATATTAAAAAAGACAAACTTTTTATTTGAATGCAGCAAGAAGAGACTTTTGTAATAATATTGATGCAAAATTCTTTGCTGATTTCAGCAGGGTGAATTATCATTTGCAATTAAATAGATTTAACTAAAACTACATACATTGAACAGATTTTTTTACTGTTTTTATCTTTTAACCCTCTAACTGGCAAACGATGTTATGCAACGAAATTCATACCATGTGCTCCACTCGAAAAACTAATATTAAGTTCTTCAACAAAATTGTTTATCGTTGCCTAATTTAGGCGATATGAGCCAAAATATTTTAGCATTTTGAAAACTGAAGCATATAAAGAAAAGTTTTGGACAAAAATTATTTCTCTTACCAAGATATAAATAAACACACTCGAAAAACAATTTTTTTCTGCTCCTACACTGATAGGATTTTCTTCATACAATTAATGAATGTCTTTCATTAACTTGGATTCATTGGTTGAATGAAACATTTTCATTAAATTAATGAAAAATTCATTGACTGAATGAAATTTTCATTAACTGTATTTGTTTGATCCTTAAAATATGCAATTATTTTTACATAAATATTTTTTGTACAGCAAACAATAAGTTCCATAAAATTTCCACTGGAGGCGCTTTAACTATTGAAAAAAAATATTTTCTTACAAAAGTCTAAATAAGCACCCTTTTGGTTTTGTAATTTAGGTGAATTGGTAAGGCGGTGCTGTTTGTATGGTGATGGTTGCGGGTTCAAGTCGTGTTCAGGGAGATAAAAAAAACGGAAAAATAAATATAAGATAATAAAAAAGAAAAAATTAACACAAAATAAATATGAAACAAGAAAAAAAATATTTTTTTCAATTATTATTTGATTAATGAAAAATATTTCATTGAGCCAATGAAACTTTCTTTGGGGACTTTTTAATGAAAATCCTTCATTAATACAATGAACAAAATTCTATCAGTGTATTTAGGAAGATATCGCGATTTTCGCTTTTTGGGAAAAGCGAAATTAGTCGAAAAAGTATCTAAACTTCAATTTATATTGTTCAAGCTCCAACGCTTTGCTATTAATACTTATTGTCTTCTTTCTGCAAAATTTCATAAAAATCCGTTTATTATAATTTCATAAAAATCCGTATATTCTTCCTTTAGAGGAATCCTGATAAAATCATGTGAGTCCTTGGACTAAAGTAAGGACTTATTATTAAAGATAAAGCTTCAATCTTACTTATATTTTATTATAAAGAGTTTTTAGTCAACTTAAATTGGTTTTTTAGATTTTTGAAAACTATTTTTTTAAAAAATAATTAGTTTTCGAAATTTTACGAAATTTTGATTTTGAAGCTTTCTCGCTTCCAAACCGTGGACGGCACACGAAAAATTTCTTCGCAACATGTTTAGCAAATTTAGTTTTCTATCGGAATATATTAATTTATAAGTAAAAAACGCTCATTTAACGCATTTGTGGTAAATTTTATGAAGACTGGCCTGAGGCAGACGGTTAAATATTAAGCAAATAAATTATGCTGATTGTAGTAAATTTTTGTTCAGGTCCTTTTTTAAACTTTTTTCACAGTATTTTTTCTAGGCCGTAGCTAAAATGCTTTATGTAAAATTATACTCGCACAGTGGACTACATGTTACAAAAAGTAAGCGTTTTTTTTTTCAAGTTCAATATATATAAATTTTATCAAAAATGGACAGTTGCTTTGAAATGACTCATATTATTAGTAATTATGTTAATTTTTTCACACTTTATAATTTATTTCACTACCTACAACAAACACATTCTCTCTTAAATTATCAAAAATTTATATAAAATTTGTGTTTATTTGTTTGTTTATCTTCTCTAGTCTCACCTCGTTAACATTTAATTCTTTTTCTTTTTTTTTTTTTTTTTAAATAACAATCAAACATTTGCAACAACGTTTGATCAATAATTTCATTTAGTTAATTAAATTTTGTTATTTTGAATTTTACAAAAACAAAATAATAATAATAAACCCAATAGATTTTCTTTTGTTTATTTAACATCATACTCAAACTCTTTAAACTAGACACACACACACACACACATACACACACATACACACAAAAACAAAACTCTTTATAATCTATCAATCATAGGCAAATTATTACATCACACCGATGGTCGTAAGTTGATAGCCCATAAATGACACAATTCATAATTAGAGACAAGCAAGCCAAACGACTTCTTCATTTTATTCCAGTTATTTGGTAAGTGGTAACAAGTAGTAACACTGTGTGACGAAAAAGTGTATCCTTAAAGAAACCAATGAAAAAAATGTAGACTACACAGTAGACCAAAACATTTGCTCGCATTAAATTTTTATTTTGGAATTTGAGTATTTTGACCGTTTTTTTTTATATTATGGGTGAAAAGTAAAAATTTAGAAGATTATTGAATGCAAAAATATGTTTCTACCCATATATGAACATATACAAACATATATAAGTTCATAAACGATCCCATATTTGCCTGGGTAGCTGATTTTATTAAAATTCAATAAAAAAAAAACTCGAAAAATGGGAGTAAAAAAGTGAAACTTTGAAAGACCATAAAAGTTAAATCCGAACCAAGTTTTCAAAACCGTTTGGCGTTTAGATCTACTGATAGTCTATTTTTGTTTTCAAAAATATTGACCCATAATTTGTTGCACAGTGTAATAAAATAACAGTTAATAGTTCTCAATATACGGTCATACCCAGTGCAAAAACGGTAATGACATTTCATTACTTTTCTTACTACCAGTAATGACAACAGCTTACTCTCTGCATTACTCTCTGCATTACTTAAACACAAATAATGACTTACTAATACATTATTTCAATTCAAAAAATAAATCGTTACCCAAACTTCGTACTTATTTTAATCATTATTTTAAATATAAAATAATGATCTGAAAACTTTTCGAAAATCTAATTTTGGACTCATTATTTTTTCACTTCTAGTAAGTACATACATAACTACTTAGTTTTTTATTTTTTTGTAAGCCAGACGGTTATGATATTTTGTGCAAATAACCCATAAAAAATAACCTTCATTTGGTAAGCAGTAACTGCAAAATAGCGCTTCACAGCCTAGCATACTATAAAGCAATTAGGGAAGGCATTCTGTAGTGATTCCCAAAATGCCTTCTTTGAAGCATTAAATAATGCTTACAACGAAGAAATAAAGAATGCACACCATTAAACATTAATGTCGTCAACATACAAAAAAGTGCTTGTTATTGCGTAAGAAGGCATGAATTCGTTGCTTCTAAGAGTACATGAAAGAAGCGCTTTTCACCTGCTTAAAAAAGACATACCTACCAAGGGTGACATCGCGAACAAAAATCATGCCTTCTGGATTTTCTTTGGAAGGGCTTCGTAATTAAATAATGCCTTCCGGAAGCGCTTCTAGGTAAGCACTATTTTTTGCTGGGAAGTCTGTTATGTTCCTATCTATCAAGTATAACATATCGAGATAGTTTAGATGGTAGAGCGGTTGACTGATAACCTGATTAAAAAAAATAATAGAAAACATTTTTTTTTATTAAATTTTATTTTTTTTATTAAATTTATTTTTAGACCTATTATTTTTTCCATATTTTTCTTTTTTTGTAAGGTGTTTAGTAATGATATGTCATTATGTTGCGCGACATTCCCATATGAAACTAATGAGATTTGTAATGGCAATTGTAAGTACTTGCCATTACTATATATATGTACTTATATAACCACTTACTATATGGTAATGCTTTTCTACACTGGGTATGTATGCTTTACAATTTATATAAACAGAGTCAATGTATGATTTTTTGGGGGTTCTTGCTTAGTTTTTTTTTCTTACTTCAAAGCTATTTTTAAAAGTGACCTTGACTTTATATATGAAAATAGCATTCTGTGTTTGTTTATTGTTTCCACTACGCGGACGGAGTATATTGAGTTTGTGGTGATGTTTGTAACTACCAAAAATAATAAACCTAGACCAACCTATAACTAAACCGATTGACTTAGAAACAGTTTTTGAGTCTATTTAGCGATGTTTGTCCGTCTGTCTGTCTGCATTGTATCTTTTATGCATCAACTTACAGGTTGCAATTGTAAACATAGCTTGACGTGATTTTGCACATATGTGAGTTCGAACCCTATTGAAAATGGTTGAAATCGTCCCATGTTTTAAACTATGTATGTATTCGCCAAAGAACGTTCCTGTCTGAACTGGCTTAAATGGTATTGCAACACACAAAACTATTGATGCTTGGCTCTTAATTAAAAGCAAATCGGTATAATTTTTGACCAAGACCTCATAACCTCATACATACCTTTTTCGAGAATTTTATTCAAAATTTTCTATATATTTTCTACATTGCCGAATCGTATTACGGTGAGGAGTATTTCAAGGCCGGGTTTGACCGACCTTCATTTTTTTGTACTTTCTTTTGTACTAACGATGATGATGATGAAGACAGAATATAAATTATGCGTATATTTCGAATATTATCACGCAATATTTCGTTAATGGTGACATGATGAGATATCTTTACAAAATGAAGTAAGAGAAAAAGAAATAAACTTATTTAAACATTATAGATCTGTTCTACAACGTTACCGCGGATACCCATGGGTTGCCAATCTGCTCAAAACACATACCCGTGCTCAGAAATTGGTTAAATACACTCAAAAAAGTTTGACAGTAGAATCTAGTTAAAAATCTCGACAAAGGTGATTTCTACACCCAGAAAAAAATTTAGCCATTTGGCAACTGAAATTCTGTTACTACTCAAATTCGGTTACTACGACTGTAATCGGTTGGAACAGCTGAATATTGGTTTTCACTACAAATTTCGGTTAAGTTGACTGAATTTTAGTTGCAACACCCAAAATATTCAGAAATCTAATTTAAACATGGTTGTACTAACTGAGTTTATTAGCTGTTAAGTATGCTTTTGGAATCCTGTGCTTCGATGCTAAAGTAACAGAAACGGGGTACTGATTGCCCTTGGACCAAAATTGGAGCTTTTTTTAAAGAAAGTGTTATCTTTAATCTTATTTTGTGTTATGGCGGTTAGACTGTTAGACTGTTAAGCTCCAATTTTATTTTGTAGTTGCATCAAATTCCGGTCCCAAAATTAACTGACCTAACGTATAGATGACGGCAGTAGTTTGAAAAAAAATTACTTTGGTAAAAAGATTCCAATTAATTAGTATTTTTTTCTGGAGGCATCAAAAATAAACGATTTCAGTGAATTTGTAAACATTGAAAAAATTGGTCACCTTTATTTAAATCAATACTTTCATTTGAAAGGTCTCAGTCCAACCAATATTAAAACCTAGCTATAGTCTACTCTGGGGGAGTCTGCTCCTTCGTTTACGACTATAAAATATGGCAGAGTTTAAACGAGGACGAACGATGTCGATGAATTGAGGTATCCACGACAATAACGTTCTATATATCGCATATTGACCGACAATTTGGAGATGAGAAAGCTGTGCGCAATATGGGTGCCGCGTTTGCTCACAATATAACAAAAATGCGTCGTGGAGATGTTTGGCATTGTTTCACTCCAATAAAGCCGAGTATTTGCGTCGGTTCGTAACCATGGATGAGACATGGGTCCACCACTTCATACCTGAGACAAAGCAGTGAACTGGAATGGGGGAATCGTTCTAACCAAAACTCAGACTATACTTTCCCGAAGGTTTTAGACGTGCTGAATCCGAATCTGACCTCAGAATATCCCTGTTCTTCACACTTCATTATTTGCGTCTGTACACGTATTGCACATGCAATGGGTTAAGGGCGATAAACTCAGTAAGTTCAACAGACGACTTCTCAGTGACCAATAAAGATTTTTTTAAAATTCAAAATGTATTTCGAAGGGGAGGAGTAGCATTTTAAGATACCGTAACGATTTATCAGAAAAAAAATTCTGAAAGTTACACGATCTCAAATGTACCCAAAAACATGTTGTTTGCACATTTACGTTAGAATATCTAGAAAACATGTAGTGATAGGGCTATTCTGAGGTCAGATTTTTATTCAACACGTCTAATTCCTTCGGGAAAGTATAGTCTGATTCTTGAAAAAATGGCTGGATGGTAAAAGATTTGCCAACAATGTCTGCGGTTGATGGCTATTTTAGAGGAGCTAGACGGTAGTTCTTACTATAAACAGGGTATCGAAGCCATTGAATATCGCTGGGAAAAGTGTATCGAGCTAAAAGCAGATTATGTTGGGAAATAAAGAGAACAATTTTTTGTTGTGTTTTCTTTGTTACACACAGAGAAACAAAGTGCCAACCGAATTTAAAAGTGTTTATTAATGGTAACAACTTATAAATTCAGTTAGTACAACGATATTTATATTAGATTTCTGAATATTTTAGTTGTTGCAACTAAAATTCAGTTAAAATAATTGAACTTTGTTGTGAAATCTAATGCTCAATTGTACTAATCGACTGAAATTCGTAATAACCGAAATTGAGACGTAGTAACTGAATTTCAGTTGGCAAATAGCTTAATTTTTCTCTTTGTATAGATCGGCTAATTTTGGGATTAATTAATCACAGTTAAAATAATTAAAATTTTGTTATTTTTAACTGTTGAAGAACACCTAACAAATGCAGTTTAAATAACTGACAATTTTTTACTACCAAACATTTTGAAACAACTGTAAAAATTGGTAAAAACTACTGTTTTGAACAGTTATTTTTCGGTATTTTAAAAATAACAACATCCAGCTTAAAATGCCAAGTTAAAATTCCAAACAATGCAATTTTATAATTATTATTTGCAAACTATCAACATATCAATAATAACATATCTTATATAATCTTCAAACATAACATAATCTTCATATTTTTAAATAACTAACAAAAATTAACAGTTAACTGCAAAATTACAGTTCTGGTAGGTGTTTATTAAAATGTTAAAACAGCTGCTTCAAGCAACTGTTACAAAAATACAGTATTTTTCTTCAGTTGTTTTTTTAAATAACTGTCATAATGGTTGTTTTGTATTATTTCTTAGCAGTTAAAAACAACAGCCTATAATTACTACACAAACAACTGTCACGTTACTATCTAGGGTTAACAAAAACATTGTTATTGGAAAAAATTACCAACATCACAATTTTTTCTAAGTGTTACAGATTTTTTTCGCTACAACCAGGAGAAACCCGGGAAAAAGTTTCACATATTTTCGTCCAATGTAACAATTGCATCAATATTAATGAAACATTTCATAAACAACAAGAATTAAAATTACCATATCATGGTATATATGAACTTTTTTCTACACCAAAATACTTAAATCCTGACTAATACAAAATATCCTTCATATATTCAATTTTTCATAAGTATTATGAAATTGATTTTGTTTTTTATGAAATGTTTCAGAAATATGATTAAGCTTTTCCTTTGTAGCGTAGCGAGAACGGAAAAGTTTCAAAAAACCAGCGCCACAAAATAAATCAACCATTAGTGAATTTTGAAATTTTTTAAAACAAAATTTTGTACGGTTTTAAACGAAATGAAAAACGAAAAATTATCAAAGGCGAATAACTTCTCTGTAAATAACCAGAGTTTAACTTGAACCACAGATATTTTCATATAAATTTGACATTCATAACTATGGTTAATCTCTAAACTTTGGTTAATTTTATTAGGGGCAAGACCTGCTAACTTATCTCAACATAGCCAAAGTTTAGGACCATTGTTCTCAATGTCAAATTTATATGAAAATGTCTATGGTTAAAGTTAAACTCTGGTTATTTTTAGAAAAGTTACTCGCCCCAAATAAATAAATAAAAAATTATATAACTAATTCCTTTTTTTTTATACAGTGATTTACCAATATATGCCAACAATTCTCCATATAACACTTCAGAAGATTCTCCACGTCAAAAATCGATAGAAAGAAAACAAAAATATAGAGAAATTGGGAAGAAAATTAAATCAGTACCTCCTATAAGTTCGGAAAACAAAAATCTTCAACATATCAGAACTACTTTTAATCGACCGTTAGGAGACAGCAATTCAAAAAATCAACTAACTGGAAATATGGAAAGCAATGGGAAACATGAATCCAAGCCTAATATACCCATTGATGAAATGATCCAAGAAAGAGATCGTTTCTTAGAATTGTGCAAAAAAAATCGTTTTTATAAAAATTCAACCTATGCTGAACCTTGGAAGGTTTTTTCATCGTAAGTTTAAAAACTGTGAAATCTAATAGTTTTTAAATATTCAAAGCTATTCCTAATCTCACTTTCACCGTTTACCTCAGATTTTAAACCTTATTTTCTACTTAATAATTAATTTTTTTATTATCAAAACGTCTTTAAATCAGCAAATGTTCAAAAATCAGAAATAAAAATTGAACAAATTTGTGACACCAGTGGGTTTCCATACT
>JAEKOY010000557.1:0-25000 GCA_021234595.1 Delia radicum | reverse complement strand
TGTTATACAAATACAAATAATTTTAGTAATAATTTCAGTACTCAGCAAACAACATATTCTAGAAAAATGCTCAACTTTCTATAATCATAATTCTTTTTAATACAAAATGAAACTAATGCGAATAAAATTATTGATGACAATTATAAACCAAATAAAGATAAACAACTATTTCATGAAAATCTATTGGAACAATTAATCAAATCAAAGTGTTTTTGAAAATATTTGATGTTAAATGAAAATGGAAAGCATAAATATTGTGAAGAAATATTTGGAATGGCTTATAAAATTTCAAGAGATGCCAATATTACTAATAACAAAAAATATAACTCTCTGCAATATCGAAATTTGTATAATAATAAAATATTGGCCATAGTGTGTATGACAACTTGGCAAAATGTTGTCTTGGACAATTGTCTATAATATTAAATAATATGCGTTTATACGAGAATTATTGTTTTAATGGATCTCTTGACAAGTGAGGCGGATGAACGCAATTAGAGAATTTTTTTAAATATTGCCATTTTTTAAAAATGTTAAACGTTTGTGTAGTGATTTTTAAAGATTTCTATGAAACACGACGATATATACAATATACCATATTTTCCAGAATTTCAATTAGATAAGGAGTTTATAATATGGATAAATTAGAATTTTCAAATCTTACCAGATCGTTTACGAGATTTAAAAGGTTACAAATTGCTCACCATGGCAGATAATGTAAAACCCAGAGCCATGCGCTATTACAATAAAAAAGGACAAGTTGTAATGAATGGTTGTATTGGTCGTTTTTATAAATACTATAAGTGAAAAATTAAATGCAACTTAATATTTCCCAATAACATACCATATGATTTCGTTCCTAAAAATTATCGCTATATGATAATGCATGTTAGAAAACTATAGTATCGATATACCAGCCAGTACCTTTAACTTTGTTTTTTAGAAGATAATCCGCTTGATTTTTCATATCCCATTGAATTGTGCAAATATTGCATTATGTTACCCATGGAAAAAACCTATACAAATTCAGGAATTATTTCTTATGATTATGTATTCGGAAATAATGGTTATAGCTTTTGTGCTCATTATTGTATTTTCTATTGTCTTATATTTTGCCTTATATTCATAAGTATTCTAAAGAATTTTATTATAGATGGCCAGAATTTTATTAAACGATGTGGCTATAAGAGGTGTTTTAGGTCAAGCTGTATCTATTCCGTTTATAAAAAACAATCTCTACAACAAATTTATGCAATGTTACTTTTATCGGGATTAACTATATCTGCCGTATTTGGTTCGTATTTACTATCATTTATAAACTGAACGCCTTTACAGCCGCCAAATAAAAACGTATAATGATCTTTTTAAATCTTCGCTCAAACTTGCTATGACTAATCAAGACCTGGAATATTTTCACAATTTAACAAATGGTTCATTTTCAAAAATGTATACCACCTTTCGTATATTTCCTGATTTAGCCAGTTATTCTAATTTTCGTGACACATTTGATCGCCGCCATGGTTATCTTACCTCCTCTGTTAAATTATTTTATTATAATAGTTTAGAAAAATATTATAATACAAAAATTTTTCGTTATTCTCTGGACATGTGCCCTGATTCTTTGGTACAGTTTGCTTTTCCACTTTTACCAAATTCATATTTTCGTCCTCGTTTGAATGAACTAATATTCCAAGTATTACAATCGGGTATTTACGATCATTGGCAGAGTAAGGCTTATGAAGATGTTGTTGCAACTGGTACAAATATTCATGTGAACATTACCTCTACAGGTTCACAAAAGCCTTTAAACGTTAAAGATCTTTATTGGATATGGTGTTATTATTTGATTTCGATATTTATTGCTATTATAATATTTTTGTTAGAATTTTTAGTAAATAAGTTGTATAAAAAATAAATTAAGATTTAAAAAAAATATATAATCCGCAATTTTATTTTCAATTTCAATGCCTCCAGATATGTTTAGTTTTGATGCTGAGCGTGGGGGGGGGGGGTGACTTTCCCATTTTCCCAGTAATACGTGTCCTGCGATACCAGTAAATCCAATTTAATCTAAAAATATCTCATTCTATTCCAAAAAAAATACTTATTTCTTTTTATCTTATTAGATCCAAGTAGATCTAAATTAATACCACGGGATATGTTGAGATCCATCAGAATCTTAAATTAGATATTTTTGGATACCACAATTTTGTGATACATTTTGATCTAACTTAATCAGGTGAGCATTCAAACTTAACACATGTTTCAGCAAGTGCAATAACTATTTGTGAGCTTTTTTTCAAGTGCAATTTTGTTGACAGCAAAAAATTTAATATTTAATTTTTTAATAAGTTTTCCGATTTAATTTTATTTAAAAGGTATGTATTTATTGTGTGTGATTATATGTTTTAGTTGAAGAAGGAAATGTCCTTTGTGAAAGTGGTTTCAGCTATGAAAACCCAATTGAATTTCCATTAGATGTCATGCGATACTACGATCTAGCTTAATCCGGTAACATATTTGAGGGCTCTAAGCGGATATTACTGGGCACCCCAATTTTGATATCAGACTTGGGCGACGTCAATTACATTTCAAAATCGTTCACTTATGAAATTTTTCTATATCATTATTAATAACAGACGTACACTCACACTTGTGAGCTTAATCGCTTCCTTGGAAAATTTGCAAAATCCTTAATACAAAACATGGGGATTAGTAACAACATCTGGGTATTTAATTACAGGACAATTACTCAATTACACCCAATTACATGTAATTGAACATAAAAAAGTAATTGGCCTGTAATTAAATACACAGATATTGGAATTATGTCCCATGTCTGGTATTGACAAAATTGAAAATTTCCCAAGGAAGCGTTTAAGCCCACAAGTGTGAGCGTAGGTCTGAAATTATTAATGATATAGAAAAATTTCACACGTGAACGATTTTGAAATGTAATTGACGTCGCCCAAGTCTGTTTGAGATAAACTTGGATAGAAATAAATATCGAACTTTATCAAATGAGATCTGATTTTGTATTGAAAATGTAACTTGTTTTTATGGGGTACTTAACCTTAATTAGCGTAACTCTATTGGTAAATTAATTTCAAGCGTGAATAATCACAAAAAAATTTGCAAATTATGTACCACAACAACGAGTGAAACCACGGGACAGATCACTATAAAACTGAAATTATCGATCACGATACTGAAGTTATGATTGGTAAGGTGGGTAAAGAATGCTATTTTGTCACACTCTAAAATTTAAAAATGAGATCTTCGAGATGTTTTGTTCATTTGAAACGGCAGCAGATCTAGATTCGATAATATTCTTAAAAAAATTCTAAATTCCGCGCAAGAGAACTATAGGGCTTGGCAACTCGCATACAAACTAAAATTTAAAATTTTGCTATATTGGCTCTTTTTGAGCATCACTTGCAACCTTTAATTTTGAATTTGCCTTTTCTCGGCTCCTCTTAAAAATTGGTGTCAAATATGACACGTTATTTCTCGGCTCCTGCTGCATGTATCATATTCTAATGGGTGGGATTGAACAATTAATCCCTTTATATTATTGATACATGAAATACAAATTTAGTGTTTCTTTTACTGTTACTTAAGAAATCTAATTGACTTGACCGATTTTCGTGCCTAGCTAGAAAACGGAATAAGCTATATGCCATACTAGATCAACACTGGACAAAAGAGCGTTGCACCGCTTATATTTCCAAAAACTTCAGAAGAAAGCTATATCGCCCCTTTTAACCTTGGGATGTATAAATAGGGGCACTTGCACCTCCTATATAAGCCAATTATGTTGAACATTTTCTAAACAAATTTGACACCGCGTTAGAAACCATCCCACAACAAGTTATTATACAATTTGTTAAGGGGGGACATTACATTAGCGGCAGAGAAGAGAAAACAGACCTTTTTTAAAAAATTCATAACTCAGTCAAAAATAAACATTTTTCCAAAATATTATTGTAGAGAATTGAACAAATTACAAGAAAAAAAAATTCAAAAAAATTTATTTTTCACTCCAACATGGTTTTAGCTCCAAACTGGCGGCATAGAAAAAAACGGGGCCTCGTGGTTGCAGCGCTGGGAGTCGCAAAAATTGTCCGATCTGGAAAAAAATTACTTTTTTAAATCTTAACAAAATGGGTTATCATATGACACGAGCTTTTTGTTTTAAATTTTTTTTTCAATTTTTGGTGATGTTCCAAATTTAAAAGTGTATTTTTTCGAAAAAAAATATTGACTTTAAAAATTCATAAAAAATGGAAAAAAAATTTAAAAAAAAACTCGTGTCATACGATCGCGAATCAAATTTAAAAAAATACAAAATAAAAAAAAAAATCGTCAAAAAATGAACCCGCAACCAGTACGAAAAGCATGGTTTTGAGATAAACGCGTTCAAAGTTTGTGAACAAAGAAAAAAAGGTTAACTTCACTAATCCGGCTCTCACTAATCCGGCTGTAACTTTTGAACCCGTAGGAATTTTTCCATGATTTTTTTTTTTTAGAATGTTAAGAATATTTACTAAAATACAAAATTATAAAAAAAAATCGATTTCAAAAAACGGCCAATGTCATGTCCCCCCGTTATGGCACATTTAATTACTTTAATGCGTTTTTTTGTAATAGCCAAACAAATCGATTTTAACAAGTTTTAATACAAAGGTTCACACAAAATATTGAATAAATCTTGTAAAGAGATATAAATACAAGTGGATTTAAAAAATAAAATTTCTTCTAAAAATTTTTTGGTATTTAAGATAGTAACTTTTAAAGTAGAGGAGATACAAATCCAATCACTGCTATCATATTTTTGTCTTTATTTTACAACGTATACTCTTACAAGAATTCTGTTGCTCTAACCGATTTTTTTTTCTTACCTGATTGAGTCGGTTGCCACAACCTCACAAATTCGGATGCAGCAACCGAACTCGGTTAATACAAACACAGGACGAGGTTTGTCCCTACTAAATGGTTATATTATTTTTTTAGCTTGGATTCTAAAAAATAAATTTGCGATAAAAAATGCATTATTAATTTTTTTTTTAATACATATAGCAATTCCATATGAAAGCGATCACCTTTTGGACGACCCCTCTCCGATTTTAAAATAAATAGTCTCAATCGATTGCCCAGCAAAAAATAATGTACCTACATATTTTTTTTTTTTTTTTCATAGTGACTGGTTTAGTGGTGGTGTGCACCACTGTCATGTGACAAAATTGAAGAATTCTTCATAAGGGACCTCATTGAAAGTTGTTTTAAAAAAAACTACTAAAGCGATTGCAACGAGTGATAGCTCGTTGGAAAGGTATTGAATCAGGCTTTAATTGGAAAATAAAATTTTCCTAATTTTTCTCAGAAATTTACCTTTTTTCCCATGAAAATTAAATTTTCCCATGAAAATTAAATTTTCCGATTTTCCACAGAAGCTCCTAAATTTTCCGGCTAATTTTATTTGTTTTGGATTCCTCATAATTTTTGCTTTAAGAATCAGCAATAAAAAAATGGGCTCCGACTCCTTGTTTGGACAGGAGAAGAGCATTTAAGAGACCACCTTGTTCTCATTGTTTTTATATTTTTTATAATTGAATTATTTTTAATTATTTAACAAGAAAAATTAGGAAAATTTTATTTTTCAATTAAAGCCTGATTCAATACCTTTCCAACGAGCTTTCATAAGGGACCTCAACTTTCAATGAGGTCCCTTATGAAGAATTCTTCAATTTTGTCACATGACAGTGGTGCACACCACCACTAAACCAGTCACTATAAAAAAAAAAAAAATATGTAGGTACATTATTTTTTGCTGGGCAATCGATTGGGACTATTTATTTTAAAATCGGAGAGGGGTCGTCCAAAAATTTGGCAATTTTGATCGTTTTCATATGGAATTGCTCTATATTTAAAAAAATAAGACAATAAAAGTAACCTTTCAAAACCTACACTTGTGGAAATTATCAATATCTTAAGAAAGTGTAAAGATGCATTGTTTTTCGAAAGACACCAATTTTCAACTTTTTGCAGAACCTGTCTTTAAAATACATATTTTCTAATATCCATAAGGACGCTGAATCCTGACATGGCAAAATTTGAAGTTTCTCATTTGCAGTTTTTCAAATATCGCGCTTCTTATATTACAGAATCCATCCCATTTTTAGTATATTTTGCTTAATTTTTCGAGGTTAGGCAACACAATAATGATTTTTTGTTTAAGAATATAAATCTACACAACATTTTCTTTCATTTCTGTGCAATCATGTCGGTATTGCAAAGAAGTTGAAAATTTTCAATGGTTAATTTTATCCTTATAAATATTATATATGTTAAAAAATTCTAAATTTTATTACTATGCGTAAACTTAACATTCTACTGAAATCAATTTTGTATTAAAATTGCATATAAATTAAAACTATCCTGAAATATTTAGAAAGGAAGAATTAAAAATATATATAGACGACTTAATTCTGCTGTGTTTTGCAGAATCATTTAGAATTTAGAAACTTGAAATTAAAGAATCCATTTGAAATTTATGAAATAAGGTTTTAGTTTTTGTTTTTCAATCGAATGTGTACCAAATTTATTGTAAAGCATTAGGATACACAATGGTTTTGGCTTTACCGTTTCGTGGGCTGCCAACTCTTGAGCATGCAACATATAGTTGGACATGTGAGAAAAATGGATACTGTAGGTTAATACATTCTACCTTAAGTGATTGTCCCTGTGCATTATTTATGGTCACAGTAAATTCTATGATTTTGACGTTTTTGATCAAAAGTCGGTATTGAAGAGTGCTATGGTAATGAAACTTTTACTGAGGCCTTCCTCGGGAAACGTAGAATATGTGTGAGTAATTTCAAAGAAATCCGTTAAAACTTTCTTAGAAGTTTATATTCGAAAATAGTTGAAAAAGGTGAAAAAAATTTTAATTTTACATTTTGTATCAAAAGTAGGCGTATACGTGGGCATGGTCGATCAAAGCTATACTATGATCTAAGTTGTGGTCCTAGGATTATTCATGCCCAATTTGAGGAAAATCCGTTGAGAATTGCAATTTGTATAGAGAACAAACAAACAGAAAATGAGTTTTATATATATATGGATTTTCTAACAAATGGAAAAATTAGCGTGTTTTTCACATGATTAGTTCATATATGTAGAACATAATCTGTACAAACTTCTTGAAAAATTATTTTTTTTTTAAAAATAACGAAATTGCGAATTTAGAGAAAATGGTGAGTGCAGGAAAAATAGAAGAATTTTTTAATTTGTCAATTATTTTGACAAATAAATTTTGTGCAGTTTGTCGAAGCCATGGAATACTGTGGAACTCCATCATTCCCTCAGTTTTTTTGCAAATGGACTTATACCACTTTCAATATAAGTGGTTCATTTGTGGGTTAACTTTGTCTTAATATTAACCGATTTTCATCAAAATTGCACATCCCAATAAAATGTAAACCAATAACATAAGATAAGTTTTGTCCGATTCGGCTCATAATTTCGGATATTCAACCAAGAAACATTTCGATAAAATCGTGTACAAGGACAAATATGATCAACTTATTAATTTTTTATAATAATTGTGAAATCGAGATAACCACAAAATTCGATTCATTTCTTACATCGAACAAAACAAGTGGCATCAGAGAAAACACTTTATTAGAAAAATTTGGTGCTGACAAAGTTCTTGATGAAGTACAAAATGAAGTACAAAATAGGAAAAATTTCCTGTAAAGATTCAAAGTTGTAGCACGCGAAAAAAAACTACTGCCTTTTGAATGACGTACCAACCCTTAATGTGGTGGTTTTGCAAAGCTCTCAATTTTTTGTTAAATAATTCTAGAAATTTTCCGCTTTCAAAGTTACAAATAAAATGTATGCATTTATTGCACGAATGGCATTAGCTAATTTTTAATATTCTATTATTAATGTTACACAAATTGATCAAAAATTATTAAAATTTTTTTCTAAAAATTAGTTTCAAATGACGTTGCAAGAAAAAGTGCTAAAATTAGCAAATGTTTTTTCTAACATTTGTATCTGCTAAACTAACAACGATATGATCACGAAATTTTGCACGTAGCTGCATCTAATGACGAAAACAAAATCAAAGAAATAGTTTTTTGGTTATTTGAATAATTTAGTAGTAAGAATTTGCTGAGAAATTTCTAAAATTAAATATTCAGACCCATTTTTCGGAGTTAGGAGGGGGAGGGAGGATATATGTAAAGCTTTTTCTTTCTAATTTAAGGACCCCTTCACTTAGAATACTATGTAGGGAAATTATACTGCAAATGTATTTAAAAACAAATGAACTTTAACTTAAAGAAAGCACGACTTACATTTCAGTAAATTCAACTAACATTGTCATTTGTTTTTAAATATGCAAAAAATGGCCCGCAATTGTAGTAAAAATAAACCACATGTAAGTAGAAAATAAACAAACATTTATTTTTTTCATTTATTTAAATAACAAAACACTACTGTATAAAATGAATGTAAATCATAGAACAGTCATTTGATGTGGTTTGTTTTTTTAAATGAATTACGAGGTTAGTAAACAATTGTATTTGTTCTACAAATGACTGATATTAGCATTAAAAATAAAGGAACTGTATTATAACCCAAACAACTACATAATTTTAAAGCAGAAGTTCCCTGAGTGTAACAAGAATCTGAAGTCAAATTAGATACGATATATATCCACAAACAAAACTTCGGTAGTGAAAACGTTAACTTTTGAAATTCTTTTCGTAATATTTCAGTAAATTTTCAATGGATTTGCAATAGAAATGCAATTTTTTTTTTATTGGAATGACAAAAAAAAATTGTCAGATTTGGATTGAACGTACAAAGGTCTATTAAAAAGTTTTATTTCCAAGCCAAATTCTTTTGGCCGTTGAGTAGTGTTATGAAAAGATTTATATTTGCTTTGAAATAGTAGTGCTACTAGTACAAAAAGCACCCTTTCTCAAGAAATCGAAAAGGTACCGGTTCACTTTGGTGAACAATGAAGTAACCCCAACCCTGACTTTAACAGCGCCCTCTAGTGTGCAAACCCCACGCAAATGCAACTCAGCATAAAGTTTAGCTGTCAGCATTTGCGCTGTGATCACACACTTGTTCGTGAACTTTTACCCAAGCAACATCAGTCGTCTTGTTCGTTAGCCTGCAATAAACCAACACCGTGTTCAACTTGTGCGCAAAAGTTTAAACCAACAACAACAATACAGTGAACTTCAGCCTCCCGTTAAGAGTACGACAACAGTGTAAACGGAAATTAAATTTGTACAAAAAAAAAAATAAGAAAAGGTTAAAACTAAACCTAAAGTTAAAAAGTGAATATAAAAGATAACCAAATATATCACTTTAGAATTTAGTTTAAAAAAATCTGTTTTTAAAACACTAACCTTAAATTAAAATCCTAAAAAATTAACCTGTACATAAGTTTCAATAAATTTTATAACGTTTTATTGAAATCATTATATATCTTTTATTGGAACAAATTCGTATACATACGGTACAGTATATAACCTACCCTTACCCCTATAACCCGTTTCTTCAGTACCCTTTCTTTAGAAGAGTATATTTTAGTTCTCTTAATCTTTTGTTTAAAATAGTTCTAAAAAATACGCTTTCTTTGAAAAAGTACTATCGTAAGTAGAAATGGTATTTTTTCGAGGAAAACGGTATTTTTTTTTATTGTTATACAAAAAAAGCTTTGTTTACTTTGTTTGTAAGATCAAAATTGGAATATGCCTCATTTAAAATAGGATCTTTCTTTCAAACTTTTCCTCACCAGTTCCTGCCAGTGTAATTGCTTCTAAATAAATGTGCTTTACTCTAAATAAGAACTTGAGAGGTTAGGAGAAAAATCTTTTCGCTAAATTTTTTGCATGGCGTTATTTGGGGTTTAATTTATTGTCCGGTCTTATTACATGCTATTAAGATCTATGTACCTCCACGGTCACTTCGAAATAAAGTAACTTTTTTTCATATTGATATTCATAGAACTGATTACGCTATGAATGAACCGTTAACTAGGGCTATGAGATTATTTAATAATTATTAATGATTATTAATGATTATAATCATTGTAATCAATTATATTTAAATTTTACTAACATAAATTTTAAAGTTATTTTAAATAATTTGTTAAAATAAGTTATTTACTTTAGATTTTAGTGACTAGTCTGTAAGGATAATATTGTATCAATAAACTGAAATAAATAAGAAGTATATCTTAGAAATTGTGTTTAAAAATAGGTAGCTACTCTTTGGTATACCTTTGGTACGGCTTAGGTGGCAGCCCCATCATCAGACTAGCATATCTTGTGCCGGTCCTTCACTATATATGTAATTACACAAACAATTTCCATAAACTCAATAAATAAAAGAATTAGTAGAATTATTCTTAATAAACGATACTTATCTAAGTACGGATTGAACAAAAATGGTAATTGGCCATACTCTATATTTCTTTATTAGAATATTGAAACTTTCAAGTTCCTATCATTCTAGGTTCCTATCATCAGAACACGTTTTGAAAGAGGTAACATGCAAAACATCAAACATTCATATAAACTAGTTTCCTCAATAAATGAGAACTAATAAATATATGAGCTCGAAGTTAAAGATTATCACCATTGACCAAAAAATAAATTGAAAACTCGTTTTTTCTGTATATGGTCTACCTTTGGTGAATATTCAATACACGTTTTTGTTATTTACCTTTTTATTTGTACATTTGTTTTTAAAACAAAATGTACACATGGCGCAGTAAGCAAGACCATACTTTGTCTTTTATACAAGTTTGATATAATTTTTATTAAAAGTCAAAATTATGTTTTCTTCGACCTTTAATTGTGCAATGAAAATGAAAATTATTCAAGTTCGAGGTCATACTCTATTTTTATTTATTAGGATATTGTCCTAATGTCATTTTCATTACACAATTAAAGATCGAAAAAACATAATTTTTATTTTTAATAAAAATTATATTATACTTGTAAACATGGTAATTTTTAGAAAAAATTTTGACAAGCGAACAGTTGCTGTTTCTTCAAAAAAAAAAATAAAAACTCACTTTAAACTCTTTTCCTTAAGGAACAAAAAAAAATTGTTTTGCAGTCTGCAAGCAATCCTCCTTGAATGGTGCAAAAAGCACATTAATGTATACAAATTTTGAGCAATTTGCTGCACACACTTATAGTAAAAATGTCATGACTTTGCGATACAGTTTCGAAAAATTAACGAAAAACATCGATATTTTAAAACTGAAAAATAAAATTTAATTTTAATAAATAAAAATAAAATAAAACCAAGCCCATAGGGCCAAATATGTTTCGTATTCTAAAATAAATTTTTACAAAAAATAATAAAATAAATTCATATTAAAAAAATAAATAAAATAAATTAAATTATACTAAAGATTAACGGTCCTAAATGTAGCAATACAAATTTTAAATTATGTAGACGATTAAAAAAAATAAAAGATATATGAAAAATAATCGTAAATTATCAAAATTAAAGTGAGTGATTAAAACTTCGGGTTCTGATGAGATCTTTAGCCAGATCGAAATACTAGTATCAACCTAGCTAATATGTTTGATTTGCTTTATTTTTGTAAATATACGGAGGTTGAAAGCTCGTTATAAATTGAAAATAACATAAAAATAATCTCGATGTATATAAAAACAAAAAACTAATATAACTGTAAAAAAATATTACTTGAGCCAGAGTACACACTAAAATTTTTTTATATAAATAGAACATTTTTGGTCTTCAAAATTTAGTAACGTCATGATGCTTGTTAGGAAAAGACCTAACCACGTGGTTGATTACTAAGAAGACAAGAATGGAGCAACATTGATTATTAATAGGTTTTTTTGTTAAAGTTCTGCCTATTATATAGGCTCTAGCTTTTCTAAAACTTCGGGTTCTGATGAGATCTTTAGCCAGATCGAAATACTAGTATCAACCTAGCTAATATGTTTGATTTGCTTTATTTTTGTAAATATACGGAGGTTGAAAGATCGTTATAAATTGAAAATAACATAAAAATAATCTCGATGTATATAAAAACAAAAAACTAATATAACTGCAATAAACACTGCTTAGTTTGCGCTTAAACGTAGCACTTGCAACAACAAAGCTTTTTAGATGTCTTGGGTAACGAACTACATACTCTAGTTATCCTCACAGTAAAGGATCTCTCGTATATAAAAGAATTTATACGATGAAAAACTATCTGAGAGTTTCTATTCGATCTTGTAAATCTAAATTTTTCAACAATGTAACCAGGACAGTTCCCTCTAAATTGGAAAAACAATAACAAGATTCTCAGTTTTATAAAATTCTTAAAAGAAAATCCAACACAAATGGAGAGACATGTTCTGTAATCCTCGAACTGTAAAGATATCGAACTATGCGGGTTAAATGTAAGATGAAAACGTCTAAGAATATTACTGTTAGTACCCGTAAATTCTCCAAAACATTAATTAACTGAGGCATAAGTAGAGCACGATTTTGCGATAAAATTTAGAAAAATGAAGGAAAATATACTAAAAATGGGGATATAAAAATAAAAACCGCGATATTTCAAAAACTGGATGTGAAAAAAAATAATTTGGAATATTAAAAAAATATCTGTTTCAAAGCGAAGTTATTTTGTTCGTCGAGTAGTGTAATTAGTGATTTTCATAAAAAGCATACTTTATAAATTGTATATAAGGATGATTTTTACAGCCATTTTATAAGTAGTAAACAAAATTTTAGTTCCATTATAAAGGGTGTTTTTTTATACAAGTATATAACTATAAGATGGCAACACATTTTTAACTGGCGGCTATTTCGCCAGCTGCAAAGTGATTTATATTAATTTTGGTTTGGCATTTCAACATGAATATACTGGCACCGGAACAACGCTTCCAAATAGTGCAAATTTATTTTGAAAATAATGGTTCTGTTTGAAATACGTGTCGCGCGAATTTTTTCCTCAAGTGTATGTTGAGACACGTAACATCCAGAAGAACTGACTGTTTGGTGTGCCTTATGGGCTAGCTGGTCAGAACGTTACAGTCAATGGTGTCCGCTATAGAGCCATAATTACTGACTTTTTTGTTCATTAATTGAAGAATCCAAATGTGTAGGAACTGTAGTTTCATTAAGATGGCGCAACATGTCACATAGCTCGTGCCACAATTGATTTATTGAAGGAAATGTTTGGTAACAGCATTGTTTCACGTTTCGGACCCCCTGAATTGGCATCCAAGATCGTGCGATTTAACGCCGCTAGACTATTTTCTGTGGGGGTGCAGTCGCTATTCTATATCGATAAGCCCGAAACGATTGAGAAATATATATATATATATCTATATATATTTTCAATATACGGCCACAAATGTTGGAAAACGTCATCGAGCATTTTTTATTAGACGGAGTCCGAGCTAGCCGTGGTGGCCATATGCCAGAACTCATATTTAAATTATAATGCCAGCATATTATCTTTCGAATAAAGTAAATTTCATGTCAATTTAAAAAATTCATCTTTGTTTTATTCCATTTCAAAGTTCTATACCTCTATAAAAACACCCATTATAACCCCATTATTTGGCCATTTAAGTTTCAGCTGTATAATTTATATAATGTTGACAATTGTAAATCCTAATGATACTCGCATGAGTGATTGATATTTTTTGTTTAAGTATATAATTTTAATAGATTTTTATCTAACACGTATTAATTGAAAATAAAGAAAATTTATAAAACAACTTTATAATATGTTATACAAAATAAAAAAAAATTTAGTAATAACTTTAGTATTTAGCAAACAACATTTTCTAGAAAAAATGCTTAACTTTCTCATAATCATAATTCTTTTAATACAAAATGAACTAATGCGAATAAAATTATTGATGATAATTATAAACCAAATAAAGACAAACAATTATTTCATGAAAATCTATTGGAAAAAATAAAAAATCAAAGTGTTTTTGAAAATATTTTGATGTTAAATGAAAATGAAAATGGAAAGCATAAATATTGTGAAGAATATTTGGAATGGCTAAAATTGGAAGAGATGCCAATATTACTAATATCAAAAAATATAACTCTGCAATATCGAAATTTGTATAATAAGAAAATATTGGCCATAGTATGTATGACAACTTGGCAATATGTTATCTTGGAGCAATTGTCAATAATATTAAATAATATGCGTTATACGAGAATTATTGTTTTAATGGATCTCTTGACAAGTGAGGCGGATGAACGGCAATTGGAGAATTTTTTTAAATATTGTCATTTTTTAAAAATGTTAAACGTTGTAGTGATTTTTAAAGATTTCTATGAAACACGACGATATATACAATATACCATATTTCCAGAATTTCAATTAGATAAAGGAGTTTATAATATGGATAAATTAAAATTTCAAATCTTACCAGATCGTTTAGGCGATTTAAAAGGTTACAAATTGCTCACCATGGCAGATAATATAAATCCCAGAGCCATGCGCTATTACAGTAAAAAAGGACAAGTTGTAATGAATGGTTTTATTGGTCGTTTTATAAATACTATAAGTGAAAAATTAAATGCAACTTTAATATTTCCCCATAACATACCACATGATTTCGTTCCTAAAAACGTACGCGATATGATAATGCATGTTAGAAAACTATAGTATCGATATACCATCCAGTACTATGCCTTTGTTTTCAAATGATAATCCGCTTGAGTTTTCATATCCGATAGAATTGTCCAAATATTGTATTATGTTACCTGTGGAAAAACCTGTACAAATTCAGGAATTATTTTTTATGATTATGTATTCGGAAATAATGGTTATAGCTTTTGTGCTTATCATTATATTTTCTATTGTTTTATATTTTGCCTTATATCATAAGTATTCTAAAGAATTTTATTATAGATGGCCAGAATTTTTATTAAACGATGTGGCTATAAGAGGTGTTTTAGGTCAAGTTGTTATCTATTCCGTTTATAAAAAACAATCTCTACAACAAATTTATGCAATGTTACTTTTATCGGGATTAACTATATATGCCGTATTTGGTTCGTATTTACAATCATTAATAACTCAACCGCCTTTGGAGCCTCAAATAAAATCGTATAATGATCTTTTTAATCATCGCTCAAACTTGCTATATATAATCAAGACCTGGAATATTTTCACAATTTAACAAATGGTTCATTTTCAAAAATGTATAACACCTTTCGTATATTTCCTGATTATGCCAGTTTTTCTAATTTTCGTGATACATTTGATCGTCGCCATGTTTATCTTACCACCTCTGCTAAATTATTTTACTATAATAGTTTAGAAAAATATTATAATACAAAAATTTTTCGTTATTCTCTGGACATGTGTCCTGATACTTTGGTGCAGTTTGCTTTTCCACTTTTACCAAATTCATATTTTCGTCCTCGTTGAATGAACTAATATTCCAAGTATTACAATCGGGTATTTATGATCATTGGCAGAGTAAGGCTTATGAAGATGTTGTTGCAACTGGTACCAATATTCATGTGAACATACCTCTACAGGTTCACAAAAGCCTTTAAACGTTAAAGATCTTTATTGGATATGGTGTTATTATATGATTTCGATATTTATTGGTATTATAATATTTTTGTTAGAACTTTTAGTAAATAAGTTGTATAAAAAATAAATTAATATTTAAAAGAAATAAAAATAAAAAATATATAATCCGCAATTTTATTTTCAATTTCAATGCCACCAGATTTGTTTAGCTGACAAGGAAGCACCGCTAAAATCATCCCAATGAGTGCGATGAAATTCGGGTACATTTTTGGTTGTCCAAATTCAGCTTATAATATGTGGTCCAAAAGTATTTCAATTTTGTACAGAAACATTTCTGAAAATATATAAATTCTGCGCATATATTTATTTATTTATTGACGGCTACAGTGTTTAGATGGCATAAAGTCAAATTTTGAAAGCTTGAATAGTGTAAAAAAAAATTAATTAACACTATGCTGACTGGGATCTTAGCGTATTTTTAATTAATTTTTTAATCTTCTTTACTTTTTTTTGAGAAATACCATTTTGGATGGAATGAGGAGGGGAGGGGGCGGGGTATTTTCCCAATAATACATGTCAGGCGATACAAGTAAATCCAATTTAATCTAAAAATATCTGATTCGATCCAAAAAAAAAAATGCTCTTCTACTTGTTTCTTATTAGATCCAAGTGGATTTAAATTTATCCCTCTGGATATTTTGGGAGAAATCAGGATCTTAAATTAGATATTTTTGGATAGCACAGTTTTGTGATACATTTTGAGCTTAATCCGGTAATATATTTCAGGGATATAAGCGGACATTACTGGGTACCCCAATATTGAGATAAACTTGGATATGTAATTGAAAATTATTTGAAATGTAATTTGCAAATTATGCACCATAACAACGGGTGTAACCACGGGACAGATCACGATAAAACTGAAATTATCGATCACTATACTGAAGTTATGATTGGTAAGGTGGGTAAAGAATGCTACTTTGTCACACTCTGAAATTTAAAATGAGATCTTAGCGATGTTTTGTTCAATTGAAAGGGCAGATCTTGATTCGATATAGGAACACATAATATTCCAAAAAATATTCTAAATTCGGCGCAACAGAACTATACGGCTTGGCAACTCGCATACAAACTAAAATTTTAAATTTCGCTATATTGGCTCTTTTTGAGCATCACTTGCAACCTTAAATTTTAAACTGCCTTTTCTCGGCTCCTTTTAAGAAATTTGTGTCAAATTTGGCACGTCATTTTCTCACATATTAGAATTTAAGGACGTGGAACCCTCCATACAACAAAAAGTAACAAAATGTTTAATATTGGTGGCTATTGAAAACATTTAAGCAAAAGCCGCTTGTTGCACTTTACCTTAAATGGGCGATATGAAAAAAAATGGGTGTGCACCTGTAAAGTAACCTTAAATTTTAGACTGGTATTCCTCGGCTTCTGCTGCATATACTTTAATGAGTAGGATTGAACAAACGGAAGTGGCATGCAACAATTAATCCCCTTTATTTTATTGATACGAGGGCGGATCAATAAATCCGTAAGTTATATGAAATACAACACTGCTCCCATCAAATACCACCTGCTAATAGACTTCTGTCAAATTTTGAGCAAGTTCTGTGATTTACTTTGCGTTTAACAGCTGTTCAAATATACAACTCGTGGATTTTTTTTAAAATGGATAAAAGTAAGTTTGAAGCTCATTAAACATTATTTTTTGCGAAAAAAAAACTTGTCAATCAAGCTTAAAAGCTTGACAAATACTATGGGGACTCTGCACTATCGATTTCAATGGTAAACATGTGGTTTACTGCTTTCGTTGTGGTCGCACAAGTACAAATGACACTGAACGTTCTGGACGGCCAGTTGAGGTCAATACACCCGAAAATGTCAAAAAAATTCACGTGTTGGCCGATCGAAGAGTAAAAGTGCGTGAGATTGTTGATGCGATAGGCATTTCATATGGCAGTGTGGTTTCGATTTAAAATGATCAGTTGGGTTTAAGAAAGCTGTCTGCAAGATGGGTGCAGCGTTTGCTCTCAATTGACCATAAACGTAATCGTGGCCAATAAGGTGATGTCAACAGTTTTTTGGGATGCACGCAGGATAATCCACACCGATTACCTTCAAAAGGGAAAAACAATAAACTGCGAATATTATGCCAGCTTATTGGACCGATTTAACGAGAATTAAAAAAAAGACCACATATGGCCAAGAAATGCCTATTTTATGGACCTCGAAAACTCATATTTTTTGGATGGGATACAAAAATTGGGGAAACGTTGGACTAAGTATATTGATATAAAAGGAGATTATGTTGAAATTTTTTTTTTTTTTTTTTGCAAAAAAAAAAATTGCTTTTTATTCAAAAAGTCACGGACTTATTGATCCGCCCTCGTATATAATAAAAAAAATTATTGTTTCTTAATAAATCACGTCTAATTGACTTGACCGATATTCGTGCCAGCTAGACCACGGAATTAGCTATATGCCATACTAGATCTGCACTGGACAAAAGAACGTGGCACCGCTCATATTTCCAAAAACTTGAGAAGAAAA
The DNA here is from genome assembly GCA_021234595.1 of Delia radicum. Lineage (NCBI taxonomy): Eukaryota > Metazoa > Arthropoda > Insecta > Diptera > Anthomyiidae > Delia > Delia radicum. The sequence continues at coordinate 6,852 of JAEKOY010000557.1, read as the reverse complement.
CTATAATGCCTCTTTTAACTTTGGGATATATAAGTAAGGGAACTTGCACCTCCTATATAAGCCAATCATGTAGAACATTTTCCAACCAAATTGACAGCGCTTTAGAAACCATCCAACAAACCAGCAAAAAAAAAAATCCAAAAATTAAGGGGGTTTGTAATCAAGTATTTTGGGCAGAACGCATTCCTTACTAGATAACCTACTCGATTATTTTAACAGGGCGTGAGACTAAAATAATTGGTTCTTTAGAAATAATTATTTTTTTTTATCGAAGAACTATTTACTTTATATTTTTAAGAACTACATGCATTTTTAAACCCTCCATCCCATAGTGCAGGAGGTATATATCACTTTTTCAAATGTTTGTAATTCTTTAAAAAAAAATTCTGGGACCCCATAAACTATATATATTCTTGATCAGCATGAATAGAGAACTCGATATAGCCATGTCCGTCTGTCTGTGTTAATACAAAATACTCCGCCAATACAAAGGAGGAGTTGCTAATTTTCAGTCAAATTGTTTGCTGATATCATGAGCAGTTTCCTAGTGAAAATGATCATAATCGGTTAACGCGTTCAAAAGTTATGAGTGAAAATGTGGGAATACCTCTTAGAATTTTGAATCAAATTTTAAAATATTCTATTTATTTCATCATACATACGTACAAGACAAAATAAAGTACGCATTTAATATTGTAGTAAATTTTGTTAAATAGTGGCTTTAATAAAAGAGCTAGACTTATCATGGTTTTTATTAAAACACTTGATAAGATGCTTGTTTTCTTATTTTGGCAGAAAAAATATGAATAATTGACATATATAATTTTTAAGGCAGCAAAACAAATTTATTCAAGCTTTCTTGCAAGGCAATAAAAAGTACGCACTTAATAATATATATTAAAATCTAAAAAATTAATATTTAGTTGATCCTCCTTTTGCTTTGATGACTTCTTGGAGACGTCTTGGCATACTTTCCACAAGGTTTCTTAAATATTGATCATCAATATCATCCCACGTTCTCTTCAGAATTTCGAAAAATTGAGTTTTGTTTGTGAATGCAGATTTGACCAGTTTATTGTCCAAAATGGACCACAAATTCTCTATTGGATTTAAGTCAGGGGATTGTGGTGGCCATTCGAGAAGTTTGATTTTAGAATCTCGAAAAAATTTCATGGTCTTACGAGCCTTGTGCTTAGGATCGTTGTCCTGTTGAAAAATAAATTTATTTTCCAAGCCACATTTAACTAAAGATTGCTCTAAATTTACGGAAATTATATCAATATATGCATCTGCGGTCATTCTTCCATCGACTGTTACCAAGTTTCCTACTCCAGACCACGCAAAACATCCCCAAACCATGATGTTTCCACCACCGTGCTTCACAGTTTTTTGGATATTTTTGTCAAGAAGTTTTTCTCCTCGTCTGGTCCATACTCTGGACCTATGCTTCTTCCCAAATAGCTCGAATTTGCTCTCGTCGCTCCATAACACCGTTTTCCAGAAACTGATTGGTTTATCTACGTGTGCTCTGGCGAAAGCTAGACGTTTGATTTTATTCGTGTTGCTGATTAGAGGTCTACGTTGTGCATAGCTGTTTTTTAGGCCAAATTCCTTCAGTCTTCGACAAATAGTTCGTGTAGAAACCTGAAGGGAAGGTTTTCTTGAATTTCGGTACTAGTTACCGCAGAATTTTTCTTAGCTTGTAGTAAAACTTGACGATCTTCCGAAGTTGTAGTTTTTCTTTTCTTTCCACGGCCACTTTTGTCGCTTACCGTTTTAGTTTCCACAAACTTTTAAGTATTTTTCGGACAGCTCCTTCGGAACACAATATTTCCTTGCAATTGCACGATTAGACATGCCTTTATCTTTGTCCTGAACAATTAATTGCCTCACTTGTAGGCAAATTTGTTTCGACACCATTTTTTGCAACAAAACCAACTTTAATCGATACAAACAATACGTCTTTAAATTTTTTTGAAGTTTTTATTTCGTTAAAATAATTGAACATTTTTTCACAGCCTACTATTTTTCCTTTAAATTTAAAAAAGGTAAATGCGTACTTTTTTTTGTCTTAGCAAAAAACGGAGAAATTTTATTTGTTTGGAAAAACAAACGATACTATTGCAGATGCATTTTTTTTTTGTGCACTTATATCATAACTGACATATTAATAAACACTTTATTAAAAGACATCATTACTCCATATCAAATACCTTAGGATTTTATTGATCAACAAAGTTTAATGTAATATGTGAGTACTTTATTTTGTCATATACTGTACGTACATTCAATGCTTATACACAAGAATATACGCAATCAGCGATGGCAGTCAATATCGCTAAAATACTGGCTCCGATTCAAACCCCTTCCAACTGACTATCGTTATCCCAAAAAAACCGTTACCGAAATAATTGAAATACCGTTATTCGTAAAATACCGTTACCGATATAATTAAAATATCAATATCTTAAATACCGTTACCGAAATAATTAAAATACCGTTATCCGTAAAATACCGTTACCGATATAATTTAAATATCAATACCATAAAAATACCGTTACCGAAATAATCTACCAAGATCTGAAAAAAACTTTTTTAAATATATATATTTTCCCAAAGTATGATCATAAACTAGAAAGTCATTAAAACTGAGGCATAATGGGGCTAAAAATTGTGGTGTGCATTAACATTACCTGAATAACTTAAATAACGTTACCCTTAAAATGCCGTTACCAAAATAACTGAAAAATCTTTTCCCTAAAGTAAAGTTACCGAAATAACTAAAATGTAACGTTATTTTATATCTAAAATACAGTTAGCGAAATAAATAAAATACCGTTAGCGCTAAAAGCCCGCAACCGAAATAACTGAAATATAGTTACTAGGGTATTCAATTTACTCGGGTTTGCTTTTGTTCGAGTAATCGAGTAACTCGATTTTGAGGTTTTTAATTTACTCGAGTAGGCGAGTAAGGTTTTAAAATTGCTCGAATAACTCGAGTAACTCGAACAATTTTAATACTTTAATTTCATTTTCCAAAAACTCAAATTTTTGTAAGTTTTTATATTTTATTAGTACTAATATAACATATATATAAAAATTAACAAATTAATTAAAAATTTTAGTAAAAAGTATATCTAAAAGAGAAAAACATTTGCTAAGATCATTTATTATTGCGACAGTTTGTCTCAGTACACTCAAAGCAAAAGCGTTATTATATCAATGAAATTCTTTATAAATATGTTGAAATCTTCATTGATTTTCTTTCAATATAACTGGTTCATAAATATGTATTAAACTGTTTTATAGAAATATTTGTAAGGTGATCCGTTTTGTAATTTCACTCGTTTAGTACTAACACTTGTTATATTAGTGTGTTAGTACTAAACGAAAAAATAGTCCATTTTGTCCTATCATTTTGGGATTTTGAGATATGTAGTTTTTCTAAAAAAATTATAAAGAAGTTTTGAAACAACTTTCATGAATATTTAATGAAAACTTCATTACTTCTATATGTAAATTTTAATATGTGGAAATTTTGCGTAGGACCGCTATGAATTTCCATATAGGGCTTCTAAAGTTGGCTTTTTGAAAGTATAGTATTTATATGTAGTTTCTTTAGATCAAATGGCAACTAAATTAAAAAAAAAAAATAATGTTTGATCCCACTTTTAACCCTCAAATCCGCACCAATAATCTTAAACACCCCAGTCTTAGGACTTTTTTCTTTAAAAAATATCCAAGTTTCTTCGATATCGGAGTTTTTCGCATTAAGTTCTTCGTTTTTCGTAATATAATTTTTTTAACAGTGCTCACTTAATATAAAAATACACTTAACATTTAAATATTCACTATAACAGTCACATTATTTTATACAAAATATTAAAAAAATATAAAATAGTTCATATTTTTAAATTACTCGAGTTACTCGATTAATCGACCAAAATTGTTCGAGTTATTCTTTACTCGAAATTGGCCACTTCGAATTACTCGAACAATTGTTCGACATCATTTCATCGACTAATCGAGTAACGGTTAACCGATTGAATACCCTAATAGTTACCCCTAAAATAACGTTACCGAAATGAAAGAAAATAGCGTTAATGAAGCCAATAACCACATAGAATCAGTTACCATCCGTGGTCATAATCAACACGTACAATAACAAAAAAAACCCACAAAATATTGTTATTGTTTTTTTGTTTTGTAATACAGGGTGGCTGATAAATGCCACTACAAAACAAAAACGTAATAACTTTTTTTTGAGTTATTAATCGGTTCCATTTTTTTTTTTTTGTTTCATTGATTCGTCTTTCAATTTCAGGAAAATGGACGATTGGGGTAATCTAACTAAAATGTATTGCTTTTCAAATGAAAGAATAAAAAATATTTGTATGTATTGAAAAAAAAATTATTTGATTTTCTTAATGTAGTAATATTTATCAGCCAGCCTGTATCTATGTAGGTTTTATAAATGGTATGTATGTATGTTTAGTAGCAATCGCATGCAGTGTTGCCAGGTTTGACGATTTATCGTCATTTTGACGATATTTAATACCCAAAATAACTAAATGATGATTTTACGATTTTGATTCCAACAAAATTACGAATTTTTGACAAAAGTTTAATATATCAGCAAAACATATTTATTTGTCACGGGATCTATTTTTCGATTTATATAATTATCGATTTATGTTATTTGAAAAAATACCAGTTTCTTTCTTTTTTGTGTCTCGAAAACACTCTAAACACATAAAATATTATGTATGTCTTCGCAAGCGTGTTTGTAAAAATAATTCTACATCCCATAGTGCGGAGGGTATATGGGCTATTTCAAATTTTTGAGCACCTGCTGAAACCGACATACTATGGCTCTTATTTCGTTAAGTTTTAAGCTTTCAGATCCAAACCAATACAAAATATAGTTACTAGACTTGGAGGATATATCCACAAAACAAAATTTTTTGATATCGCTGCTGGGTGAAAAGTTGCATGGTGGTTTACAAGTGAAACCAAAATTTCCGAATTTTGAACTTTTTGAAGATTTTAAATAGGGTTTATTAACGCGAACGGATTTCACATGCTCAAATATCATATTATACACACAAAAATCGACATTGATGTCAGACAAAAAAAAAAAAACTTAAAAAAAATGTCTAGCTGCTGTAAATTTTTGAAGTAGCCCATATATACCTAGACATTGCAAAATACAAAATAATATACATTTAGATATTATATTTTATTTAAACAAACACAATATAATTTTGGATCAAATTGTATATTAACCCATGCAGAGAAAATTTGTCAATCATATTGTGGGTATAAATATATATTACATCAATACAATAGTACAATTTAAGGGCTTATTGTAAAAACTTGATAAAACTTTGCCTTTAAAGTTTTAATGTAATGTAGAAAGTAGAACTGTTGAAGGACTTTTGCACACTTGGCACTTGTTATACATGTGTAAGCTAGACTTTTATAAAATATTCATCAAATTATGACTAGAAACGAGCTAAAACCAATAATCAAAAAAATGTGACTTATCAAGTTTTTACAATAAGCCCATCAATAAATTGCCTATATCATCTTGAGTATAATTTTGTGTCTTTTGAATTGATTACTTTCTGGTTCTTAAATTTATACACGTTATACACAAAACATATAGGTACCCAAAAAAAAGAACTTGTTTCATTTGTAACAAAAGGAGTTTTTATTTAATTTTAGATTTTTTTCAATGTACAAAGCTAAGTTAAGTTTCAAATTAAAGGTAAACTACTGCAAACTTATATAATTATAAGGGCCCATATTTCGGATAAAACTGTATTAAGACTCATATTAAATTTCGTATTATTATATAAAGCATCATATTAATTTTTTTAATCGGGTTATTAGAAATCGAAAGTTTCTGTGTGCACTAGGGTTATAACTTTTGACTTTTTTTAGCAATTAGCAAATTTTAGCTACCCTAGCCATAAATATATAATAATAAAATTTGTTCGCGGTTTTTACAAAGGTTTCCGCATAGTTCAATTTTTGTTTAATTAAACTTAAAGTAAATATTAAGCTAAAATTTTAACGTAATTAGACAATAACGATGCATATTCAATTCAAAGGACACATCCATTTTTAAATTTGACGTATTTCGCGGATTTTGATAAAACAGAATAAATCATTGTTTCGCGATATAGACATCAAAATTCGAAAAATAAAGAACACAATAAGTAAAAAGTTATTTAAAATATGTTGTGCAGTATTATTGGTCAACTTAAAAATGCATTTTAAGGAAATGTACTTTATGCCGGAGGTTTTTGTTTCTTGAACAAGCGATTTATTAATACATTCTTATATTTATGTATTGATGTATTTTCTACTGTAGCTGATGTAAAATAAATAATAAAAATAAATAATAGTTATGGCAAATCACATGCTGATGGCTAAAAATTTAACATGAAAAAATTGTAACCCTATGTTACAACTTTTTTATAAGGTTCCAGGTTACAACAAAAAAAAAAAAACATCATCAAAATAAAAAATCGTGAGTTAAATTTTAAGTTATTTTCTAAATATTTCAGGATAGTTTCCATCTCTTTGAAATTTTAAGACAGAAAACGGGTTCATTGGAATGTCTTGTTTATTCGCAATGATAGAATTTTTTGACATTCATATCATTTATAAAAAAAAAACTAAACAAGGACAATTTTCAACTTCCTTCCATACCAGTGCGAAACTCTAACACAAACGCAGTCCTAATTATACTAAAATTAAAGATAATTTGTTTGCAGATTTATGTTCCTAAAAAAAATTTCATGATTTTTCGATAAAGTTTCGAAAAATTAAGGAAAATATACA
>JAEKOY010000055.1:0-58204 GCA_021234595.1 Delia radicum | reverse complement strand
TTCAGAATCTTTCACCCAAATTTGATTTCGAGCTTCCCCGTATTTTTCAACATTTTTAAAGCATGGCAACCCTAAATGTAAAAACATGTTCTCAAATGTTTTTTTTCTTCTAATTGCTATAATTTCTAACTAGTAGAGATATCACCATGAAACTTTTACCAGAGTGTAGAATGGAAGTTGGGGTATATAAAGGATTGTCATTTTTCAATCCAGTTCCAGATATTCTATAAGATTTTATGGTTAAAATTAAATTTGATTTTGTAATAATTCCACAACTAATGGACCTGGGCCATTTAAATTAGCACCAAATAAAGATCAGTTTTTCCTCTACAACACACCAATTTTCAAAAAAATATCTTGTATATTTCACCTTATTTAAGATTTTCTAAAATAGGGATGTAAAATATGGTGAAAACTTTAAATTTATTTCAAAAATCGTGTGAGTTCCCCGTTTCTTGAATAACTCGGTAAATACTGGTCCAATCTGGCTGGAAAACCTACTGTTCTGGATTCTCGACGCTCTTTCAGAATCTTTCACCCAAATTTGATTTCGAGCTTCCCCGTATTTTTCAACATTTTTAAAGCATGGCAACCCTAAAATGTAAAAACATGTTCTCAAATGTTTTTTTCTTCTAATTGCTATAATTTCTAAACTAGTAGAGATATCACCATGAAACTTTTACCAGAGTGTAGAATGGAAGTTGGGGTATATAAAGGATTCCATTTTTCAATCCAGTTCCAGATATTCTATAAGATTTTTTATGGTTAAAAATTAAATTTTGATTTTTAGCACAAATTAAAGATCAGTTTTTCCTCTACCAACACACCAATTTCAAAAAAATATTTTTGCCTTTAAGATTAAAATAGGGATGTAAAATATGGTGAAAACTTTAATTTATTCAAAAATCGTGGTGAGTTCGCCCGTTTCTGTGAATAACTCCGGTAAAATACTGGTCCAATCTGCTGGAAAACCTACTGTTCTGGGATTCTGCGACGCTCTTTCAGAATCCTTTCACCCAAATTTGATTCGGAGCTTCCCCGTATTTCAAACATTTTGAAAGCATAGGCAACCCTAAAATGTAAAAAGCATGTGTCTCAAGATGTTTTTTCTTCTAATTGCTATAAATTTCTAAACTAGTAGAGATATCACCATGAAACTGTTACCAGAGTGTAGAATGGAAGTTGGGGTATATAAAGGATTGCATTTTTCAATCCAGTTCCAGATATTCTATAAGATTTTATGGTTAAAAATTAAATTTTGATTTTGTAATAATTGCCAAAACTAATGGACAGGGGCCATTTAAATTAGCACCAAATTAAAGATCAGTTTTTCCTCTACCAACACACCATTTTCAAAAAAATATCTTGTATATTTCACCTTATTTAAGATTTTCTAAAATAGGGATGTAAAATATGGTGAAAACTTTAATTTATTTCAAAAATCGTGTGAGTTCCCCGTTTCTTGAATAACTCGGTAAATACTGGTCCAATCTGGCTGGAAAACCTACTGTTCTGGATTCTCGACGCTCTTTCAGAATCTTTCACCCCAATTTGATTTCGAGCTTCCCCGTATTTTTCAACATTTTTTAAAGCATGGCAACCCTAAAATGTAAAAACATGTTCTCAAATGTTTTTTTCTTCTAATTGCTATAATTTCTAAACTAGTAGAGATATCACCATGAAACTTTACCAGAGTGTAGAATGGAAGTTGGGGTATATAAAGGATTGCCATTTTCAATCCAGTTCCAGATATTCTATAAGATTTTTATGGTTAAAAATTAAATTTTGATTTTGTAATAATTCCAAAACTAATGGACCGGGGCCATTTAAATAGCACCAAATTAAAGATCAGTTTTTCCTCTATCCAACACACCAATTTTCAAAAAAATATCTTGTATATTTCACCTTATTTAAGATTTTCTAAAATAGGGATGTAAAATATGGTGAAAACTTTAAATTTATTTCAAAAATCGTGTGAGTTCCCCGTTTCTTGAATAACTCGGTAAATACTGGTCCAATCTGGCTGGAAAACCTACTGTTCTGGATTCTCGACGCTCTTTCAGAATCTTTCACCCAAATTTGATTTCGAGCTTCCCCGTATTTTTCAACATTTTTAAAGCATGGCAACCCTAAAATGTAAAACATGTTCTCAAATGTTTTTTTCTTCTAATTGCTATAATTTCTAAACTAGTAGAGATATCACCATGAAACTTTTACCAGAGTGTAGAATGGAAGTTGGGGTATATAAAGGATTGTCATTTTTCAATCCAGTTCCAGATATTCTATAGATTTTTATGGTTAAAAATTAAATTTTGATTTTGTAATAATTCCACAACTAATGGACCTGGGCCATTTAAATTAGCACCAAATTAAAGATCAGTTTTTCCTCTACCAACACACCAATTTTCAAAAAAATATCTTGTATATTTCACCTTATTTAAGATTTTCTAAAATAGGGATGTAAAATATGGTGAAAACTTTAAATTTATTTCAAAAATCGTGTGAGTTCCCCGTTTCTTGAATAACTCGGTAAATACTGGTCCAATCTGGCTGGAAAACCTACTGTTCTGGATTCTCGACGCTCTTTCAGAATCTTTCACCCAAATTTGATTTCGAGCTTCCCCGTATTTTTCAACATTTTTAAAGCATGGCAACCCTAAAATGTAAAAAGCATGTTCTCAAATGTTTTTTTCTTCTAATTGCTATAATTTCTAAACTAGTAGAGATATCACCATGAAACTTTTACCAGAGTGTAGAATGGAAGTTGGGGTATATAAAGGATTGCCATTTTTCAATCCAGTTCCAGATATTCTATAAGATTTTTATGGTTAAAAATTAAATTTTGATTTTGTAATAATTCCAAAACTAATGGACCGGGGCCATTTAAATTAGCACCAAATTAAAGATCAGTTTTTCCTCTACCAACACACCAATTTTCAAAAAAATATCTTGTATATTTCACCTTATTTAAGATTTTCTAAAATAGGGATGTAAAATATGGTGAAAACTTTAAATTTATTTCAAAAATCGTGTGAGTTCCCCGTTTCTTGAATAACTCGGTAAATACTGGTCCAATCTGGCTGGAAAACCTACTGTTCTGGATTCTCGACGCTCTTTCAGAATCTTTCACCCAAATTTGATTTCGAGCTTCCCCGTATTTTTCAACATTTTTAAAGCATGGCAACCCTAAAATGTAAAAACATGTTCTCAAATGTTTTTTTCTTCTAATTGCTATAATTTCTAAACTAGTAGAGATATCACCATGAAACTTTTACCAGAGTGTAGAATGGAAGTTGGGGTATATAAAGGATTGCCATTTTTCAATCCAGTTCCAGATATTCTATAAGATTTTTATGGTTAAAAATTAAATTTTGATTTTGTAATAATTCCAAAACTAATGGACCTGGGCCATTTAAATTAGCACCAAATTAAAGATCAGTTTTTCCTCTACCAACACACCAATTTTCAAAAAAATATCTTGTATATTTCACCTTATTTAAGATTTTCTAAAATAGGGATGTAAAATATGGTGAAAACTTTAAATTTATTTCAAAAATCGTGTGAGTTCCCCGTTTCTTGAATAACTCGGTAAATACTGGTCCAATCTGGCTGGAAAACCTACTGTTCTGGATTCTCGACGCTCTTTCAGAATCTTTCACCCAAATTTGATTTCGAGCTTCCCCGTATTTTTCAACATTTTTAAAGCATGGCAACCCTAAAATGTAAAAACATGTTCTCAAATGTTTTTTTCTTCTAATTGCTATAATTTCTAAACTAGTAGAGATATCACCATGAAACTTTTACCAGAGTGTAGAATGGAAGTTGGGGTATATAAAGGATTGCCATTTTTCAATCCAGTTCCAGATATTCTATAAGATTTTTATGGTTAAAAATTAAATTTTGATTTTGTAATAATTCCAAAACTAATGGACCGGGGCCATTTAAATTAGCACCAAATTAAAGATCAGTTTTTCCTCTACCAACACACCAATTTTCAAAAAAATATCTTGTATATTTCACCTTATTTAAGATTTTCTAAAATAGGGATGTAAAATATGGTGAAAACTTTAAATTTATTTCAAAAATCGTGTGAGTTCCCCGTTTCTTGAATAACTCGGTAAATACTGGTCCAATCTGGCTGGAAAACCTACTGTTCTGGATTCTCGACGCTCTTTCAGAATCTTTCACCCAAATTTGATTTCGAGCTTCCCCGTATTTTTCAACATTTTTAAAGCATGGCAACCCTAAAATGTAAAAACATGTTCTCAAATGTTTTTTTCTTCTAATTGCTATAATTTCTAAACTAGTAGAGATATCACCATGAAACTTTTACCAGAGTGTAGAATGGAAGTTGGGGTATATAAAGGATTGCCATTTTTCAATCCAGTTCCAGATATTCTATAAGATTTTTATGGTTAAAAATTAAATTTTGATTTTGTAATAATTCCAAAACTAATGGACCGGGGCCATTTAAATTAGCACCAAATTAAAGATCAGTTTTTCCTCTACCAACACACCAATTTTCAAAAAAATATCTTGTATATTTCACCTTATTTAAGATTTTCTAAAATAGGGATGTAAAATATGGTGAAAACTTTAAATTTATTTCAAAAATCGTGTGAGTTCCCCGTTTCTTGAATAACTCGGTAAATACTGGTCCAATCTGGCTGGAAAACCTACTGTTCTGGATTCTCGACGCTCTTTCAGAATCTTTCACCCAAATTTGATTTCGAGCTTCCCCGTATTTTTCAACATTTTTAAAGCATGGCAACCCTAAAATGTAAAAACATGTTCTCAAATGTTTTTTTCTTCTAATTGCTATAATTTCTAAACTAGTAGAGATATCACCATGAAACTTTTACCAGAGTGTAGAATGGAAGTTGGGGTATATAAAGGATTGCCATTTTTCAATCCAGTTCCAGATATTCTATAAGATTTTTATGGTTAAAAATTAAATTTTGATTTTGTAATAATTCCAAAACTAATGGACCGGGGCCATTTAAATTAGCACCAAATTAAAGATCAGTTTTTCCTCTACCAACACACCAATTTTCAAAAAAATATCTTGTATATTTCACCTTATTTAAGATTTTCTAAAATAGGGATGTAAAATATGGTGAAAACTTTAAATTTATTTCAAAAATCGTGTGAGTTCCCCGTTTCTTGAATAACTCGGTAAATACTGGTCCAATCTGGCTGGAAAACCTACTGTTCTGGATTCTCGACGCTCTTTCAGAATCTTTCACCCAAATTTGATTTCGAGCTTCCCCGTATTTTTCAACATTTTTAAAGCATGGCAACCCTAAAATGTAAAAACATGTTCTCAAATGTTTTTTTCTTCTAATTGCTATAATTTCTAAACTAGTAGAGATATCACCATGAAACTTTTACCAGAGTGTAGAATGGAAGTTGGGGTATATAAAGGATTGTCCATTTTTCAATCCAGTTCCAGATATTCTATAAGATTTTTATGGTTAAAAATTAAATTTTGATTTTGTAATAATTCCACAACTAATGGACCTGGGCCATTTAAATTAGCACCAAATTAAAGATCAGTTTTTCCTCTACCAACACACCAATTTTCAAAAAAATATCTTGTATATTTCACCTTATTTAAGATTTTCTAAAATAGGGATGTAAAATATGGTGAAAACTTTAAATTTATTTCAAAAATCGTGTGAGTTCCCCGTTTCTTGAATAACTCGGTAAATACTGGTCCAATCTGGCTGGAAAACCTACTGTTCTGGATTCTCGACGCTCTTTCAGAATCTTTCACCCAAATTTGATTTCGAGCTTCCCCGTATTTTTCAACATTTTTAAAGCATGGCAACCCTAAAATGTAAAAACATGTTCTCAAATGTTTTTTCTTCTAATTGCTATAATTTCTAAACTAGTAGAGATATCACCATGAAACTTTTACCAGAGTGTAGAATGGAAGTTGGGGTATATAAAGGATTGTCCATTTTTCAATCCAGTTCCAGATATTCTATAAGATTTTTATGGTTAAAAATTAAATTTTGATTTTGTAATAATTCCACAACTAATGGACCGGGGCCATTTAAATTAGCACCAAATTAAAGATCAGTTTTTCCTCTACCAACACACCAATTTTCAAAAAAATATCTTGTATATTTCACCTTATTTAAGATTTTCTAAAATAGGGATGTAAAATATGGTGAAAACTTTAAATTTATTTCAAAAATCGTGTGAGTTCCCCGTTTCTTGAATAACTCGGTAAATACTGGTCCAATCTGGCTGGAAAACCTACTGTTCTGGATTCTCGACGCTCTTTCAGAATCTTTCACCCAAATTTGATTTCGAGCTTCCCCGTATTTTTCAACATTTTTAAAGCATGGCAACCCTAAAATGTAAAAACATGTTCTCAAATGTTTTTTTCTTCTAATTGCTATAATTTCTAAACTAGTAGAGATATCACCATGAAACTTTTACCAGAGTGTAGAATGGAAGTTGGGGTATATAAAGGATTGTCCATTTTTCAATCCAGTTCCAGATATTCTATAAGATTTTTATGGTTAAAAATTAAATTTTGATTTTGTAATAATTCCACAACTAATGGACCTGGGCCATTTAAATTAGCACCAAATTAAAGATCAGTTTTTCCTCTACCAACACACCAATTTTCAAAAAAATATCTTGTATATTTCACCTTATTTAAGATTTTCTAAAATAGGGATGTAAAATATGGTGAAAACTTTAAATTTATTTCAAAAATCGTGTGAGTTCCCCGTTTCTTGAATAACTCGGTAAATACTGGTCCAATCTGGCTGGAAAACCTACTGTTCTGGATTCTCGACGCTCTTTCAGAATCTTTCACCCAAATTTGATTTCGAGCTTCCCCGTATTTTTCAACATTTTTAAAGCATGGCAACCCTAAAATGTAAAAACATGTTCTCAAATGTTTTTTTCTTCTAATTGCTATAATTTCTAAACTAGTAGAGATATCACCATGAAACTTTTACCAGAGTGTAGAATGGAAGTTGGGGTATATAAAGGATTGCCATTTTTCAATCCAGTTCCAGATATTCTATAAGATTTTTATGGTTAAAAATTAAATTTTGATTTTGTAATAATTCCAAAACTAATGGACCGGGGCCATTTAAATTAGCACCAAATTAAAGATCAGTTTTTCCTCTACCAACACACCAATTTTCAAAAAAATATCTTGTATATTTCACCTTATTTAAGATTTTCTAAAATAGGGATGTAAAATATGGTGAAAACTTTAAATTTATTTCAAAAATCGTGTGAGTTCCCCGTTTCTTGAATAACTCGGTAAATACTGGTCCAATCTGGCTGGAAAACCTACTGTTCTGGATTCTCGACGCTCTTTCAGAATCTTTCACCCAAATTTGATTTCGAGCTTCCCCGTATTTTTCAACATTTTTAAAGCATGGCAACCCTAAAATGTAAAAACATGTTCTCAAATGTTTTTTTCTTCTAATTGCTATAATTTCTAAACTAGTAGAGATATCACCATGAAACTTTTACCAGAGTGTAGAATGGAAGTTGGGGTATATAAAGGATTGTCCATTTTTCAATCCAGTTCCAGATATTCTATAAGATTTTTATGGTTAAAAATTAAATTTTGATTTTGTAATAATTCCACAACTAATGGACCTGGGCCATTTAAATTAGCACCAAATTAAAGATCAGTTTTTCCTCTACCAACACACCAATTTTCAAAAAAATATCTTGTATATTTCACCTTATTTAAGATTTTCTAAAATAGGGATGTAAAATATGGTGAAAACTTTAAATTTATTTCAAAAATCGTGTGAGTTCCCCGTTTCTTGAATAACTCGGTAAATACTGGTCCAATCTGGCTGGAAAACCTACTGTTCTGGATTCTCGACGCTCTTTCAGAATCTTTCACCCAAATTTGATTTCGAGCTTCCCCGTATTTTTCAACATTTTTAAAGCATGGCAACCCTAAAATGTAAAAACATGTTCTCAAATGTTTTTTTCTTCTAATTGCTATAATTTCTAAACTAGTAGAGATATCACCATGAAACTTTTACCAGAGTGTAGAATGGAAGTTGGGGTATATAAAGGATTGTCATTTTTCAATCCAGTTCCAGATATTCTATAAGATTTTTATGGTTAAAAATTAAATTTTGATTTTGTAATAATTCCAAAACTAATGGACCGGGGCCATTTAAATTAGCACCAAATTAAAGATCAGTTTTTCCTCTACCAACACACCAATTTTCAAAAAAATATCTTGTATATTTCACCTTATTTAAGATTTTCTAAAATAGGGATGTAAAATATGGTGAAAACTTTAAATTTATTTCAAAAATCGTGTGAGTTCCCCGTTTCTTGAATAACTCGGTAAATACTGGTCCAATCTGGCTGGAAAACCTACTGTTCTGGATTCTCGACGCTCTTTCAGAATCTTTCACCCAAATTTGATTTCGAGCTTCCCCGTATTTTTCAACATTTTTAAAGCATGGCAACCCTAAAATGTAAAAACATGTTCTCAAATGTTTTTTTCTTCTAATTGCTATAATTTCTAAACTAGTAGAGATATCACCATGAAACTTTTACCAGAGTGTAGAATGGAAGTTGGGGTATATAAAGGATTGTCCATTTTTCAATCCAGTTCCAGATATTCTATAAGATTTTTATGGTTAAAAATTAAATTTTGATTTTGTAATAATTCCAAAACTAATGGACCGGGGCCATTTAAATTAGCACCAAATTAAAGATCAGTTTTTCCTCTACCAACACACCAATTTTCAAAAAAATATCTTGTATATTTCACCTTATTTAAGATTTTCTAAAATAGGGATGTAAAATATGGTGAAAACTTTAAATTTATTTCAAAAATCGTGTGAGTTCCCCGTTTCTTGAATAACTCGGTAAATACTGGTCCAATCTGGCTGGAAAACCTACTGTTCTGGATTCTCGACGCTCTTTCAGAATCTTTCACCCAAATTTGATTTCGAGCTTCCCCGTATTTTTCAACATTTTTAAAGCATGGCAACCCTAAAATGTAAAAACATGTTCTCAAATGTTTTTTTCTTCTAATTGCTATAATTTCTAAACTAGTAGAGATATCACCATGAAACTTTTACCAGAGTGTAGAATGGAAGTTGGGGTATATAAAGGATTGTCATTTTTCAATCCAGTTCCAGATATTCTATAAGATTTTTATGGTTAAAAATTAAATTTTGATTTTGTAATAATTCCACAACTAATGGACCTGGGCCATTTAAATTAGCACCAAATTAAAGATCAGTTTTTCCTCTACCAACACACCAATTTTCAAAAAAATATCTTGTATATTTCACCTTATTTAAGATTTTCTAAAATAGGGATGTAAAATATGGTGAAAACTTTAAATTTATTTCAAAAATCGTGTGAGTTCCCCGTTTCTTGAATAACTCGGTAAATACTGGTCCAATCTGGCTGGAAAACCTACTGTTCTGGATTCTCGACGCTCTTTCAGAATCTTTCACCCAAATTTGATTTCGAGCTTCCCCGTATTTTTCAACATTTTTAAAGCATGGCAACCCTAAAATGTAAAAACATGTTCTCAAATGTTTTTTTCTTCTAATTGCTATAATTTCTAAACTAGTAGAGATATCACCATGAAACTTTTACCAGAGTGTAGAATGGAAGTTGGGGTATATAAAGGATTGCCATTTTTCAATCCAGTTCCAGATATTCTATAAGATTTTTATGGTTAAAAATTAAATTTTGATTTTGTAATAATTCCAAAACTAATGGACCGGGGCCATTTAAATTAGCACCAAATTAAAGATCAGTTTTTCCTCTACCAACACACCAATTTTCAAAAAAATATCTTGTATATTTCACCTTATTTAAGATTTTCTAAAATAGGGATGTAAAATATGGTGAAAACTTTAAATTTATTTCAAAAATCGTGTGAGTTCCCCGTTTCTTGAATAACTCGGTAAATACTGGTCCAATCTGGCTGGAAAACCTACTGTTCTGGATTCTCGACGCTCTTTCAGAATCTTTCACCCAAATTTGATTTCGAGCTTCCCCGTATTTTTCAACATTTTTAAAGCATGGCAACCCTAAAATGTAAAAACATGTTCTCAAATGTTTTTTTCTTCTAATTGCTATAATTTCTAAACTAGTAGAGATATCACCATGAAACTTTTACCAGAGTGTAGAATGGAAGTTGGGGTATATAAAGGATTGCCATTTTTCAATCCAGTTCCAGATATTCTATAAGATTTTTATGGTTAAAAATTAAATTTTGATTTTGTAATAATTCCAAAACTAATGGACCGGGGCCATTTAAATTAGCACCAAATTAAAGATCAGTTTTTCCTCTACCAACACACCAATTTTCAAAAAAATATCTTGTATATTTCACCTTATTTAAGATTTTCTAAAATAGGGATGTAAAATATGGTGAAAACTTTAAATTTATTTCAAAAATCGTGTGAGTTCCCCGTTTCTTGAATAACTCGGTAAATACTGGTCCAATCTGGCTGGAAAACCTACTGTTCTGGATTCTCGACGCTCTTTCAGAATCTTTCACCCAAATTTGATTTCGAGCTTCCCCGTATTTTTCAACATTTTTAAAGCATGGCAACCCTAAAATGTAAAAACATGTTCTCAAATGTTTTTTTCTTCTAATTGCTATAATTTCTAAACTAGTAGAGATATCACCATGAAACTTTTACCAGAGTGTAGAATGGAAGTTGGGGTATATAAAGGATTGTCATTTTTCAATCCAGTTCCAGATATTCTATAAGATTTTTATGGTTAAAAATTAAATTTTGATTTTGTAATAATTCCAAAACTAATGGACCTGGGCCATTTAAATTAGCACCAAATTAAAGATCAGTTTTTCCTCTACCAACACACCAATTTTCAAAAAAATATCTTGTATATTTCACCTTATTTAAGATTTTCTAAAATAGGGATGTAAAATATGGTGAAAACTTTAAATTTATTTCAAAAATCGTGTGAGTTCCCCGTTTCTTGAATAACTCGGTAAATACTGGTCCAATCTGGCTGGAAAACCTACTGTTCTGGATTCTCGACGCTCTTTCAGAATCTTTCACCCAAATTTGATTTCGAGCTTCCCCGTATTTTTCAACATTTTTAAAGCATGGCAACCCTAAAATGTAAAAACATGTTCTCAAATGTTTTTTTCTTCTAATTGCTATAATTTCTAAACTAGTAGAGATATCACCATGAAACTTTTACCAGAGTGTAGAATGGAAGTTGGGGTATATAAAGGATTGCCATTTTTCAATCCAGTTCCAGATATTCTATAAGATTTTTATGGTTAAAAATTAAATTTTGATTTTGTAATAATTCCAAAACTAATGGACCGGGGCCATTTAAATTAGCACCAAATTAAAGATCAGTTTTTCCTCTACCAACACACCAATTTTCAAAAAAATATCTTGTATATTTCACCTTATTTAAGATTTTCTAAAATAGGGATGTAAAATATGGTGAAAACTTTAAATTTATTTCAAAAATCGTGTGAGTTCCCCGTTTCTTGAATAACTCGGTAAATACTGGTCCAATCTGGCTGGAAAACCTACTGTTCTGGATTCTCGACGCTCTTTCAGAATCTTTCACCCAAATTTGATTTCGAGCTTCCCCGTATTTTTCAACATTTTTAAAGCATGGCAACCCTAAAATGTAAAAACATGTTCTCAAATGTTTTTTTCTTCTAATTGCTATAATTTCTAAACTAGTAGAGATATCACCATGAAACTTTTACCAGAGTGTAGAATGGAAGTTGGGGTATATAAAGGATTGTCATTTTTCAATCCAGTTCCAGATATTCTATAAGATTTTTATGGTTAAAAATTAAATTTTGATTTTGTAATAATTCCACAACTAATGGACCTGGGCCATTTAAATTAGCACCAAATTAAAGATCAGTTTTTCCTCTACCAACACACCAATTTTCAAAAAAATATCTTGTATATTTCACCTTATTTAAGATTTT
Source organism: Delia radicum (assembly GCA_021234595.1). NCBI lineage: Eukaryota > Metazoa > Arthropoda > Insecta > Diptera > Anthomyiidae > Delia > Delia radicum. The sequence goes on along the minus strand of JAEKOY010000055.1, from coordinate 46,230 downwards.
CTAAAATAGGGATGTAAAATATGGTGAAAACTTTAAATTTATTTCAAAAATCGTGTGAGTTCCCCGTTTCTTGAATAACTCGGTAAATACTGGTCCAATCTGGCTGGAAAACCTACTGTTCTGGATTCTCGACGCTCTTTCAGAATCTTTCACCCAAATTTGATTTCGAGCTTCCCCGTATTTTTCAACATTTTTAAAGCATGGCAACCCTAAAATGTAAAAACATGTTCTCAAATGTTTTTTTCTTCTAATTGCTATAATTTCTAAACTAGTAGAGATATCACCATGAAACTTTTACCAGAGTGTAGAATGGAAGTTGGGGTATATAAAGGATTGCCATTTTTCAATCCAGTTCCAGATATTCTATAAGATTTTTATGGTTAAAAATTAAATTTTGATTTTGTAATAATTCCAAAACTAATGGACCGGGGCCATTTAAATTAGCACCAAATTAAAGATCAGTTTTTCCTCTACCAACACACCAATTTTCAAAAAAATATCTTGTATATTTCACCTTATTTAAGATTTTCTAAAATAGGGATGTAAAATATGGTGAAAACTTTAAATTTATTTCAAAAATCGTGTGAGTTCCCCGTTTCTTGAATAACTCGGTAAATACTGGTCCAATCTGGCTGGAAAACCTACTGTTCTGGATTCTCGACGCTCTTTCAGAATCTTTCACCCAAATTTGATTTCGAGCTTCCCCGTATTTTTCAACATTTTTAAAGCATGGCAACCCTAAAATGTAAAAACATGTTCTCAAATGTTTTTTTCTTCTAATTGCTATAATTTCTAAACTAGTAGAGATATCACCATGAAACTTTTACCAGAGTGTAGAATGGAAGTTGGGGTATATAAAGGATTGTCATTTTTCAATCCAGTTCCAGATATTCTATAAGATTTTTATGGTTAAAAATTAAATTTTGATTTTGTAATAATTCCAAAACTAATGGACCTGGGCCATTTAAATTAGCACCAAATTAAAGATCAGTTTTTCCTCTACCAACACACCAATTTTCAAAAAAATATCTTGTATATTTCACCTTATTTAAGATTTTCTAAAATAGGGATGTAAAATATGGTGAAAACTTTAAATTTATTTCAAAAATCGTGTGAGTTCCCCGTTTCTTGAATAACTCGGTAAATACTGGTCCAATCTGGCTGGAAAACCTACTGTTCTGGATTCTCGACGCTCTTTCAGAATCTTTCACCCAAATTTGATTTCGAGCTTCCCCGTATTTTTCAACATTTTTAAAGCATGGCAACCCTAAAATGTAAAAACATGTTCTCAAATGTTTTTTTCTTCTAATTGCTATAATTTCTAAACTAGTAGAGATATCACCATGAAACTTTTACCAGAGTGTAGAATGGAAGTTGGGGTATATAAAGGATTGTCATTTTTCAATCCAGTTCCAGATATTCTATAAGATTTTTATGGTTAAAAATTAAATTTTGATTTTGTAATAATTCCACAACTAATGGACCTGGGCCATTTAAATTAGCACCAAATTAAAGATCAGTTTTTCCTCTACCAACACACCAATTTTCAAAAAAATATCTTGTATATTTCACCTTATTTAAGATTTTCTAAAATAGGGATGTAAAATATGGTGAAAACTTTAAATTTATTTCAAAAATCGTGTGAGTTCCCCGTTTCTTGAATAACTCGGTAAATACTGGTCCAATCTGGCTGGAAAACCTACTGTTCTGGATTCTCGACGCTCTTTCAGAATCTTTCACCCAAATTTGATTTCGAGCTTCCCCGTATTTTTCAACATTTTTAAAGCATGGCAACCCTAAAATGTAAAAACATGTTCTCAAATGTTTTTTTCTTCTAATTGCTATAATTTCTAAACTAGTAGAGATATCACCATGAAACTTTTACCAGAGTGTAGAATGGAAGTTGGGGTATATAAAGGATTGTCATTTTTCAATCCAGTTCCAGATATTCTATAAGATTTTTATGGTTAAAAATTAAATTTTGATTTTGTAATAATTCCAAAACTAATGGACCTGGGCCATTTAAATTAGCACCAAATTAAAGATCAGTTTTTCCTCTACCAACACACCAATTTTCAAAAAAATATCTTGTATATTTCACCTTATTTAAGATTTTCTAAAATAGGGATGTAAAATATGGTGAAAACTTTAAATTTATTTCAAAAATCGTGTGAGTTCCCCGTTTCTTGAATAACTCGGTAAATACTGGTCCAATCTGGCTGGAAAACCTACTGTTCTGGATTCTCGACGCTCTTTCAGAATCTTTCACCCAAATTTGATTTCGAGCTTCCCCGTATTTTTCAACATTTTTAAAGCATGGCAACCCTAAAATGTAAAAACATGTTCTCAAATGTTTTTTTCTTCTAATTGCTATAATTTCTAAACTAGTAGAGATATCACCATGAAACTTTTACCAGAGTGTAGAATGGAAGTTGGGGTATATAAAGGATTGTCATTTTTCAATCCAGTTCCAGATATTCTATAAGATTTTTATGGTTAAAAATTAAATTTTGATTTTGTAATAATTCCAAAACTAATGGACCTGGGCCATTTAAATTAGCACCAAATTAAAGATCAGTTTTTCCTCTACCAACACACCAATTTTCAAAAAAATATCTTGTATATTTCACCTTATTTAAGATTTTCTAAAATAGGGATGTAAAATATGGTGAAAACTTTAAATTTATTTCAAAAATCGTGTGAGTTCCCCGTTTCTTGAATAACTCGGTAAATACTGGTCCAATCTGGCTGGAAAACCTACTGTTCTGGATTCTCGACGCTCTTTCAGAATCTTTCACCCAAATTTGATTTCGAGCTTCCCCGTATTTTTCAACATTTTTAAAGCATGGCAACCCTAAAATGTAAAAACATGTTCTCAAATGTTTTTTTCTTCTAATTGCTATAATTTCTAAACTAGTAGAGATATCACCATGAAACTTTTACCAGAGTGTAGAATGGAAGTTGGGGTATATAAAGGATTGTCCATTTTTCAATCCAGTTCCAGATATTCTATAAGATTTTTATGGTTAAAAATTAAATTTTGATTTTGTAATAATTCCAAAACTAATGGACCTGGGCCATTTAAATTAGCACCAAATTAAAGATCAGTTTTTCCTCTACCAACACACCAATTTTCAAAAAAATATCTTGTATATTTCACCTTATTTAAGATTTTCTAAAATAGGGATGTAAAATATGGTGAAAACTTTAAATTTATTTCAAAAATCGTGTGAGTTCCCCGTTTCTTGAATAACTCGGTAAATACTGGTCCAATCTGGCTGGAAAACCTACTGTTCTGGATTCTCGACGCTCTTTCAGAATCTTTCACCCAAATTTGATTTCGAGCTTCCCCGTATTTTTCAACATTTTTAAAGCATGGCAACCCTAAAATGTAAAAACATGTTCTCAAATGTTTTTTTCTTCTAATTGCTATAATTTCTAAACTAGTAGAGATATCACCATGAAACTTTTACCAGAGTGTAGAATGGAAGTTGGGGTATATAAAGGATTGTCCATTTTTCAATCCAGTTCCAGATATTCTATAAGATTTTTATGGTTAAAAATTAAATTTTGATTTTGTAATAATTCCAAAACTAATGGACCGGGGCCATTTAAATTAGCACCAAATTAAAGATCAGTTTTTCCTCTACCAACACACCAATTTTCAAAAAAATATCTTGTATATTTCACCTTATTTAAGATTTTCTAAAATAGGGATGTAAAATATGGTGAAAACTTTAAATTTATTTCAAAAATCGTGTGAGTTCCCCGTTTCTTGAATAACTCGGTAAATACTGGTCCAATCTGGCTGGAAAACCTACTGTTCTGGATTCTCGACGCTCTTTCAGAATCTTTCACCCAAATTTGATTTCGAGCTTCCCCGTATTTTTCAACATTTTTAAAGCATGGCAACCCTAAAATGTAAAAACATGTTCTCAAATGTTTTTTTCTTCTAATTGCTATAATTTCTAAACTAGTAGAGATATCACCATGAAACTTTTACCAGAGTGTAGAATGGAAGTTGGGGTATATAAAGGATTGTCCATTTTTCAATCCAGTTCCAGATATTCTATAAGATTTTTATGGTTAAAAATTAAATTTTGATTTTGTAATAATTCCAAAACTAATGGACCTGGGCCATTTAAATTAGCACCAAATTAAAGATCAGTTTTTCCTCTACCAACACACCAATTTTCAAAAAAATATCTTGTATATTTCACCTTATTTAAGATTTTCTAAAATAGGGATGTAAAATATGGTGAAAACTTTAAATTTATTTCAAAAATCGTGTGAGTTCCCCGTTTCTTGAATAACTCGGTAAATACTGGTCCAATCTGGCTGGAAAACCTACTGTTCTGGATTCTCGACGCTCTTTCAGAATCTTTCACCCAAATTTGATTTCGAGCTTCCCCGTATTTTTCAACATTTTTAAAGCATGGCAACCCTAAAATGTAAAAACATGTTCTCAAATGTTTTTTTCTTCTAATTGCTATAATTTCTAAACTAGTAGAGATATCACCATGAAACTTTTACCAGAGTGTAGAATGGAAGTTGGGGTATATAAAGGATTGTCATTTTTCAATCCAGTTCCAGATATTCTATAAGATTTTTATGGTTAAAAATTAAATTTTGATTTTGTAATAATTCCACAACTAATGGACCTGGGCCATTTAAATTAGCACCAAATTAAAGATCAGTTTTTCCTCTACCAACACACCAATTTTCAAAAAAATATCTTGTATATTTCACCTTATTTAAGATTTTCTAAAATAGGGATGTAAAATATGGTGAAAACTTTAAATTTATTTCAAAAATCGTGTGAGTTCCCCGTTTCTTGAATAACTCGGTAAATACTGGTCCAATCTGGCTGGAAAACCTACTGTTCTGGATTCTCGACGCTCTTTCAGAATCTTTCACCCAAATTTGATTTCGAGCTTCCCCGTATTTTTCAACATTTTTAAAGCATGGCAACCCTAAAATGTAAAAACATGTTCTCAAATGTTTTTTTCTTCTAATTGCTATAATTTCTAAACTAGTAGAGATATCACCATGAAACTTTTACCAGAGTGTAGAATGGAAGTTGGGGTATATAAAGGATTGTCATTTTTCAATCCAGTTCCAGATATTCTATAAGATTTTTATGGTTAAAAATTAAATTTTGATTTTGTAATAATTCCACAACTAATGGACCTGGGCCATTTAAATTAGCACCAAATTAAAGATCAGTTTTTCCTCTACCAACACACCAATTTTCAAAAAAATATCTTGTATATTTCACCTTATTTAAGATTTTCTAAAATAGGGATGTAAAATATGGTGAAAACTTTAAATTTATTTCAAAAATCGTGTGAGTTCCCCGTTTCTTGAATAACTCGGTAAATACTGGTCCAATCTGGCTGGAAAACCTACTGTTCTGGATTCTCGACGCTCTTTCAGAATCTTTCACCCAAATTTGATTTCGAGCTTCCCCGTATTTTTCAACATTTTTAAAGCATGGCAACCCTAAAATGTAAAAACATGTTCTCAAATGTTTTTTTCTTCTAATTGCTATAATTTCTAAACTAGTAGAGATATCACCATGAAACTTTTACCAGAGTGTAGAATGGAAGTTGGGGTATATAAAGGATTGTCCATTTTTCAATCCAGTTCCAGATATTCTATAAGATTTTTATGGTTAAAAATTAAATTTTGATTTTGTAATAATTCCACAACTAATGGACCTGGGCCATTTAAATTAGCACCAAATTAAAGATCAGTTTTTCCTCTACCAACACACCAATTTTCAAAAAAATATCTTGTATATTTCACCTTATTTAAGATTTTCTAAAATAGGGATGTAAAATATGGTGAAAACTTTAAATTTATTTCAAAAATCGTGTGAGTTCCCCGTTTCTTGAATAACTCGGTAAATACTGGTCCAATCTGGCTGGAAAACCTACTGTTCTGGATTCTCGACGCTCTTTCAGAATCTTTCACCCAAATTTGATTTCGAGCTTCCCCGTATTTTTCAACATTTTTAAAGCATGGCAACCCTAAAATGTAAAAACATGTTCTCAAATGTTTTTTTCTTCTAATTGCTATAATTTCTAAACTAGTAGAGATATCACCATGAAACTTTTACCAGAGTGTAGAATGGAAGTTGGGGTATATAAAGGATTGTCATTTTTCAATCCAGTTCCAGATATTCTATAAGATTTTTATGGTTAAAAATTAAATTTTGATTTTGTAATAATTCCAAAACTAATGGACCTGGGCCATTTAAATTAGCACCAAATTAAAGATCAGTTTTTCCTCTACCAACACACCAATTTTCAAAAAAATATCTTGTATATTTCACCTTATTTAAGATTTTCTAAAATAGGGATGTAAAATATGGTGAAAACTTTAAATTTATTTCAAAAATCGTGTGAGTTCCCCGTTTCTTGAATAACTCGGTAAATACTGGTCCAATCTGGCTGGAAAACCTACTGTTCTGGATTCTCGACGCTCTTTCAGAATCTTTCACCCAAATTTGATTTCGAGCTTCCCCGTATTTTTCAACATTTTTAAAGCATGGCAACCCTAAAATGTAAAAACATGTTCTCAAATGTTTTTTTCTTCTAATTGCTATAATTTCTAAACTAGTAGAGATATCACCATGAAACTTTTACCAGAGTGTAGAATGGAAGTTGGGGTATATAAAGGATTGTCATTTTTCAATCCAGTTCCAGATATTCTATAAGATTTTTATGGTTAAAAATTAAATTTTGATTTTGTAATAATTCCACAACTAATGGACCTGGGCCATTTAAATTAGCACCAAATTAAAGATCAGTTTTTCCTCTACCAACACACCAATTTTCAAAAAAATATCTTGTATATTTCACCTTATTTAAGATTTTCTAAAATAGGGATGTAAAATATGGTGAAAACTTTAAATTTATTTCAAAAATCGTGTGAGTTCCCCGTTTCTTGAATAACTCGGTAAATACTGGTCCAATCTGGCTGGAAAACCTACTGTTCTGGATTCTCGACGCTCTTTCAGAATCTTTCACCCAAATTTGATTTCGAGCTTCCCCGTATTTTTCAACATTTTTAAAGCATGGCAACCCTAAAATGTAAAAACATGTTCTCAAATGTTTTTTTCTTCTAATTGCTATAATTTCTAAACTAGTAGAGATATCACCATGAAACTTTTACCAGAGTGTAGAATGGAAGTTGGGGTATATAAAGGATTGTCATTTTTCAATCCAGTTCCAGATATTCTATAAGATTTTTATGGTTAAAAATTAAATTTTGATTTTGTAATAATTCCACAACTAATGGACCTGGGCCATTTAAATTAGCACCAAATTAAAGATCAGTTTTTCCTCTACCAACACACCAATTTTCAAAAAAATATCTTGTATATTTCACCTTATTTAAGATTTTCTAAAATAGGGATGTAAAATATGGTGAAAACTTTAAATTTATTTCAAAAATCGTGTGAGTTCCCCGTTTCTTGAATAACTCGGTAAATACTGGTCCAATCTGGCTGGAAAACCTACTGTTCTGGATTCTCGACGCTCTTTCAGAATCTTTCACCCAAATTTGATTTCGAGCTTCCCCGTATTTTTCAACATTTTTAAAGCATGGCAACCCTAAAATGTAAAAACATGTTCTCAAATGTTTTTTTCTTCTAATTGCTATAATTTCTAAACTAGTAGAGATATCACCATGAAACTTTTACCAGAGTGTAGAATGGAAGTTGGGGTATATAAAGGATTGTCATTTTTCAATCCAGTTCCAGATATTCTATAAGATTTTTATGGTTAAAAATTAAATTTTGATTTTGTAATAATTCCACAACTAATGGACCTGGGCCATTTAAATTAGCACCAAATTAAAGATCAGTTTTTCCTCTACCAACACACCAATTTTCAAAAAAATATCTTGTATATTTCACCTTATTTAAGATTTTCTAAAATAGGGATGTAAAATATGGTGAAAACTTTAAATTTATTTCAAAAATCGTGTGAGTTCCCCGTTTCTTGAATAACTCGGTAAATACTGGTCCAATCTGGCTGGAAAACCTACTGTTCTGGATTCTCGACGCTCTTTCAGAATCTTTCACCCAAATTTGATTTCGAGCTTCCCCGTATTTTTCAACATTTTTAAAGCATGGCAACCCTAAAATGTAAAAACATGTTCTCAAATGTTTTTTTCTTCTAATTGCTATAATTTCTAAACTAGTAGAGATATCACCATGAAACTTTTACCAGAGTGTAGAATGGAAGTTGGGGTATATAAAGGATTGTCATTTTTCAATCCAGTTCCAGATATTCTATAAGATTTTTATGGTTAAAAATTAAATTTTGATTTTGTAATAATTCCACAACTAATGGACCTGGGCCATTTAAATTAGCACCAAATTAAAGATCAGTTTTTCCTCTACCAACACACCAATTTTCAAAAAAATATCTTGTATATTTCACCTTATTTAAGATTTTCTAAAATAGGGATGTAAAATATGGTGAAAACTTTAAATTTATTTCAAAAATCGTGTGAGTTCCCCGTTTCTTGAATAACTCGGTAAATACTGGTCCAATCTGGCTGGAAAACCTACTGTTCTGGATTCTCGACGCTCTTTCAGAATCTTTCACCCAAATTTGATTTCGAGCTTCCCCGTATTTTTCAACATTTTTAAAGCATGGCAACCCTAAAATGTAAAAACATGTTCTCAAATGTTTTTTTCTTCTAATTGCTATAATTTCTAAACTAGTAGAGATATCACCATGAAACTTTTACCAGAGTGTAGAATGGAAGTTGGGGTATATAAAGGATTGTCATTTTTCAATCCAGTTCCAGATATTCTATAAGATTTTTATGGTTAAAAATTAAATTTTGATTTTGTAATAATTCCACAACTAATGGACCTGGGCCATTTAAATTAGCACCAAATTAAAGATCAGTTTTTCCTCTACCAACACACCAATTTTCAAAAAAATATCTTGTATATTTCACCTTATTTAAGATTTTCTAAAATAGGGATGTAAAATATGGTGAAAACTTTAAATTTATTTCAAAAATCGTGTGAGTTCCCCGTTTCTTGAATAACTCGGTAAATACTGGTCCAATCTGGCTGGAAAACCTACTGTTCTGGATTCTCGACGCTCTTTCAGAATCTTTCACCCAAATTTGATTTCGAGCTTCCCCGTATTTTTCAACATTTTTAAAGCATGGCAACCCTAAAATGTAAAAACATGTTCTCAAATGTTTTTTTCTTCTAATTGCTATAATTTCTAAACTAGTAGAGATATCACCATGAAACTTTTACCAGAGTGTAGAATGGAAGTTGGGGTATATAAAGGATTGTCATTTTTCAATCCAGTTCCAGATATTCTATAAGATTTTTATGGTTAAAAATTAAATTTTGATTTTGTAATAATTCCACAACTAATGGACCTGGGCCATTTAAATTAGCACCAAATTAAAGATCAGTTTTTCCTCTACCAACACACCAATTTTCAAAAAAATATCTTGTATATTTCACCTTATTTAAGATTTTCTAAAATAGGGATGTAAAATATGGTGAAAACTTTAAATTTATTTCAAAAATCGTGTGAGTTCCCCGTTTCTTGAATAACTCGGTAAATACTGGTCCAATCTGGCTGGAAAACCTACTGTTCTGGATTCTCGACGCTCTTTCAGAATCTTTCACCCAAATTTGATTTCGAGCTTCCCCGTATTTTTCAACATTTTTAAAGCATGGCAACCCTAAAATGTAAAAACATGTTCTCAAATGTTTTTTTCTTCTAATTGCTATAATTTCTAAACTAGTAGAGATATCACCATGAAACTTTTACCAGAGTGTAGAATGGAAGTTGGGGTATATAAAGGATTGTCATTTTTCAATCCAGTTCCAGATATTCTATAAGATTTTTATGGTTAAAAATTAAATTTTGATTTTGTAATAATTCCACAACTAATGGACCTGGGCCATTTAAATTAGCACCAAATTAAAGATCAGTTTTTCCTCTACCAACACACCAATTTTCAAAAAAATATCTTGTATATTTCACCTTATTTAAGATTTTCTAAAATAGGGATGTAAAATATGGTGAAAACTTTAAATTTATTTCAAAAATCGTGTGAGTTCCCCGTTTCTTGAATAACTCGGTAAATACTGGTCCAATCTGGCTGGAAAACCTACTGTTCTGGATTCTCGACGCTCTTTCAGAATCTTTCACCCAAATTTGATTTCGAGCTTCCCCGTATTTTTCAACATTTTTAAAGCATGGCAACCCTAAAATGTAAAAACATGTTCTCAAATGTTTTTTTCTTCTAATTGCTATAATTTCTAAACTAGTAGAGATATCACCATGAAACTTTTACCAGAGTGTAGAATGGAAGTTGGGGTATATAAAGGATTGTCATTTTTCAATCCAGTTCCAGATATTCTATAAGATTTTTATGGTTAAAAATTAAATTTTGATTTTGTAATAATTCCACAACTAATGGACCTGGGCCATTTAAATTAGCACCAAATTAAAGATCAGTTTTTCCTCTACCAACACACCAATTTTCAAAAAAATATCTTGTATATTTCACCTTATTTAAGATTTTCTAAAATAGGGATGTAAAATATGGTGAAAACTTTAAATTTATTTCAAAAATCGTGTGAGTTCCCCGTTTCTTGAATAACTCGGTAAATACTGGTCCAATCTGGCTGGAAAACCTACTGTTCTGGATTCTCGACGCTCTTTCAGAATCTTTCACCCAAATTTGATTTCGAGCTTCCCCGTATTTTTCAACATTTTTAAAGCATGGCAACCCTAAAATGTAAAAACATGTTCTCAAATGTTTTTTTCTTCTAATTGCTATAATTTCTAAACTAGTAGAGATATCACCATGAAACTTTTACCAGAGTGTAGAATGGAAGTTGGGGTATATAAAGGATTGTCATTTTTCAATCCAGTTCCAGATATTCTATAAGATTTTTATGGTTAAAAATTAAATTTTGATTTTGTAATAATTCCACAACTAATGGACCTGGGCCATTTAAATTAGCACCAAATTAAAGATCAGTTTTTCCTCTACCAACACACCAATTTTCAAAAAAATATCTTGTATATTTCACCTTATTTAAGATTTTCTAAAATAGGGATGTAAAATATGGTGAAAACTTTAAATTTATTTCAAAAATCGTGTGAGTTCCCCGTTTCTTGAATAACTCGGTAAATACTGGTCCAATCTGGCTGGAAAACCTACTGTTCTGGATTCTCGACGCTCTTTCAGAATCTTTCACCCAAATTTGATTTCGAGCTTCCCCGTATTTTTCAACATTTTTAAAGCATGGCAACCCTAAAATGTAAAAACATGTTCTCAAATGTTTTTTTCTTCTAATTGCTATAATTTCTAAACTAGTAGAGATATCACCATGAAACTTTTACCAGAGTGTAGAATGGAAGTTGGGGTATATAAAGGATTGTCATTTTTCAATCCAGTTCCAGATATTCTATAAGATTTTTATGGTTAAAAATTAAATTTTGATTTTGTAATAATTCCACAACTAATGGACCTGGGCCATTTAAATTAGCACCAAATTAAAGATCAGTTTTTCCTCTACCAACACACCAATTTTCAAAAAAATATCTTGTATATTTCACCTTATTTAAGATTTTCTAAAATAGGGATGTAAAATATGGTGAAAACTTTAAATTTATTTCAAAAATCGTGTGAGTTCCCCGTTTCTTGAATAACTCGGTAAATACTGGTCCAATCTGGCTGGAAAACCTACTGTTCTGGATTCTCGACGCTCTTTCAGAATCTTTCACCCAAATTTGATTTCGAGCTTCCCCGTATTTTTCAACATTTTTAAAGCATGGCAACCCTAAAATGTAAAAACATGTTCTCAAATGTTTTTTTCTTCTAATTGCTATAATTTCTAAACTAGTAGAGATATCACCATGAAACTTTTACCAGAGTGTAGAATGGAAGTTGGGGTATATAAAGGATTGTCATTTTTCAATCCAGTTCCAGATATTCTATAAGATTTTTATGGTTAAAAATTAAATTTTGATTTTGTAATAATTCCACAACTAATGGACCTGGGCCATTTAAATTAGCACCAAATTAAAGATCAGTTTTTCCTCTACCAACACACCAATTTTCAAAAAAATATCTTGTATATTTCACCTTATTTAAGATTTTCTAAAATAGGGATGTAAAATATGGTGAAAACTTTAAATTTATTTCAAAAATCGTGTGAGTTCCCCGTTTCTTGAATAACTCGGTAAATACTGGTCCAATCTGGCTGGAAAACCTACTGTTCTGGATTCTCGACGCTCTTTCAGAATCTTTCACCCAAATTTGATTTCGAGCTTCCCCGTATTTTTCAACATTTTTAAAGCATGGCAACCCTAAAATGTAAAAACATGTTCTCAAATGTTTTTTTCTTCTAATTGCTATAATTTCTAAACTAGTAGAGATATCACCATGAAACTTTTACCAGAGTGTAGAATGGAAGTTGGGGTATATAAAGGATTGTCATTTTTCAATCCAGTTCCAGATATTCTATAAGATTTTTATGGTTAAAAATTAAATTTTGATTTTGTAATAATTCCACAACTAATGGACCTGGGCCATTTAAATTAGCACCAAATTAAAGATCAGTTTTTCCTCTACCAACACACCAATTTTCAAAAAAATATCTTGTATATTTCACCTTATTTAAGATTTTCTAAAATAGGGATGTAAAATATGGTGAAAACTTTAAATTTATTTCAAAAATCGTGTGAGTTCCCCGTTTCTTGAATAACTCGGTAAATACTGGTCCAATCTGGCTGGAAAACCTACTGTTCTGGATTCTCGACGCTCTTTCAGAATCTTTCACCCAAATTTGATTTCGAGCTTCCCCGTATTTTTCAACATTTTTAAAGCATGGCAACCCTAAAATGTAAAAACATGTTCTCAAATGTTTTTTTCTTCTAATTGCTATAATTTCTAAACTAGTAGAGATATCACCATGAAACTTTTACCAGAGTGTAGAATGGAAGTTGGGGTATATAAAGGATTGTCATTTTTCAATCCAGTTCCAGATATTCTATAAGATTTTTATGGTTAAAAATTAAATTTTGATTTTGTAATAATTCCACAACTAATGGACCTGGGCCATTTAAATTAGCACCAAATTAAAGATCAGTTTTTCCTCTACCAACACACCAATTTTCAAAAAAATATCTTGTATATTTCACCTTATTTAAGATTTTCTAAAATAGGGATGTAAAATATGGTGAAAACTTTAAATTTATTTCAAAAATCGTGTGAGTTCCCCGTTTCTTGAATAACTCGGTAAATACTGGTCCAATCTGGCTGGAAAACCTACTGTTCTGGATTCTCGACGCTCTTTCAGAATCTTTCACCCAAATTTGATTTCGAGCTTCCCCGTATTTTTCAACATTTTTAAAGCATGGCAACCCTAAAATGTAAAAACATGTTCTCAAATGTTTTTTTCTTCTAATTGCTATAATTTCTAAACTAGTAGAGATATCACCATGAAACTTTTACCAGAGTGTAGAATGGAAGTTGGGGTATATAAAGGATTGTCATTTTTCAATCCAGTTCCAGATATTCTATAAGATTTTTATGGTTAAAAATTAAATTTTGATTTTGTAATAATTCCACAACTAATGGACCTGGGCCATTTAAATTAGCACCAAATTAAAGATCAGTTTTTCCTCTACCAACACACCAATTTTCAAAAAAATATCTTGTATATTTCACCTTATTTAAGATTTTCTAAAATAGGGATGTAAAATATGGTGAAAACTTTAAATTTATTTCAAAAATCGTGTGAGTTCCCCGTTTCTTGAATAACTCGGTAAATACTGGTCCAATCTGGCTGGAAAACCTACTGTTCTGGATTCTCGACGCTCTTTCAGAATCTTTCACCCAAATTTGATTTCGAGCTTCCCCGTATTTTTCAACATTTTTAAAGCATGGCAACCCTAAAATGTAAAAACATGTTCTCAAATGTTTTTTTCTTCTAATTGCTATAATTTCTAAACTAGTAGAGATATCACCATGAAACTTTTACCAGAGTGTAGAATGGAAGTTGGGGTATATAAAGGATTGTCATTTTTCAATCCAGTTCCAGATATTCTATAAGATTTTTATGGTTAAAAATTAAATTTTGATTTTGTAATAATTCCACAACTAATGGACCTGGGCCATTTAAATTAGCACCAAATTAAAGATCAGTTTTTCCTCTACCAACACACCAATTTTCAAAAAAATATCTTGTATATTTCACCTTATTTAAGATTTTCTAAAATAGGGATGTAAAATATGGTGAAAACTTTAAATTTATTTCAAAAATCGTGTGAGTTCCCCGTTTCTTGAATAACTCGGTAAATACTGGTCCAATCTGGCTGGAAAACCTACTGTTCTGGATTCTCGACGCTCTTTCAGAATCTTTCACCCAAATTTGATTTCGAGCTTCCCCGTATTTTTCAACATTTTTAAAGCATGGCAACCCTAAAATGTAAAAACATGTTCTCAAATGTTTTTTTCTTCTAATTGCTATAATTTCTAAACTAGTAGAGATATCACCATGAAACTTTTACCAGAGTGTAGAATGGAAGTTGGGGTATATAAAGGATTGTCATTTTTCAATCCAGTTCCAGATATTCTATAAGATTTTTATGGTTAAAAATTAAATTTTGATTTTGTAATAATTCCACAACTAATGGACCTGGGCCATTTAAATTAGCACCAAATTAAAGATCAGTTTTTCCTCTACCAACACACCAATTTTCAAAAAAATATCTTGTATATTTCACCTTATTTAAGATTTTCTAAAATAGGGATGTAAAATATGGTGAAAACTTTAAATTTATTTCAAAAATCGTGTGAGTTCCCCGTTTCTTGAATAACTCGGTAAATACTGGTCCAATCTGGCTGGAAAACCTACTGTTCTGGATTCTCGACGCTCTTTCAGAATCTTTCACCCAAATTTGATTTCGAGCTTCCCCGTATTTTTCAACATTTTTAAAGCATGGCAACCCTAAAATGTAAAAACATGTTCTCAAATGTTTTTTTCTTCTAATTGCTATAATTTCTAAACTAGTAGAGATATCACCATGAAACTTTTACCAGAGTGTAGAATGGAAGTTGGGGTATATAAAGGATTGTCATTTTTCAATCCAGTTCCAGATATTCTATAAGATTTTTATGGTTAAAAATTAAATTTTGATTTTGTAATAATTCCACAACTAATGGACCTGGGCCATTTAAATTAGCACCAAATTAAAGATCAGTTTTTCCTCTACCAACACACCAATTTTCAAAAAAATATCTTGTATATTTCACCTTATTTAAGATTTTCTAAAATAGGGATGTAAAATATGGTGAAAACTTTAAATTTATTTCAAAAATCGTGTGAGTTCCCCGTTTCTTGAATAACTCGGTAAATACTGGTCCAATCTGGCTGGAAAACCTACTGTTCTGGATTCTCGACGCTCTTTCAGAATCTTTCACCCAAATTTGATTTCGAGCTTCCCCGTATTTTTCAACATTTTTAAAGCATGGCAACCCTAAAATGTAAAAACATGTTCTCAAATGTTTTTTTCTTCTAATTGCTATAATTTCTAAACTAGTAGAGATATCACCATGAAACTTTTACCAGAGTGTAGAATGGAAGTTGGGGTATATAAAGGATTGTCATTTTTCAATCCAGTTCCAGATATTCTATAAGATTTTTATGGTTAAAAATTAAATTTTGATTTTGTAATAATTCCACAACTAATGGACCTGGGCCATTTAAATTAGCACCAAATTAAAGATCAGTTTTTCCTCTACCAACACACCAATTTTCAAAAAAATATCTTGTATATTTCACCTTATTTAAGATTTTCTAAAATAGGGATGTAAAATATGGTGAAAACTTTAAATTTATTTCAAAAATCGTGTGAGTTCCCCGTTTCTTGAATAACTCGGTAAATACTGGTCCAATCTGGCTGGAAAACCTACTGTTCTGGATTCTCGACGCTCTTTCAGAATCTTTCACCCAAATTTGATTTCGAGCTTCCCCGTATTTTTCAACATTTTTAAAGCATGGCAACCCTAAAATGTAAAAACATGTTCTCAAATGTTTTTTTCTTCTAATTGCTATAATTTCTAAACTAGTAGAGATATCACCATGAAACTTTTACCAGAGTGTAGAATGGAAGTTGGGGTATATAAAGGATTGTCATTTTTCAATCCAGTTCCAGATATTCTATAAGATTTTTATGGTTAAAAATTAAATTTTGATTTTGTAATAATTCCACAACTAATGGACCTGGGCCATTTAAATTAGCACCAAATTAAAGATCAGTTTTTCCTCTACCAACACACCAATTTTCAAAAAAATATCTTGTATATTTCACCTTATTTAAGATTTTCTAAAATAGGGATGTAAAATATGGTGAAAACTTTAAATTTATTTCAAAAATCGTGTGAGTTCCCCGTTTCTTGAATAACTCGGTAAATACTGGTCCAATCTGGCTGGAAAACCTACTGTTCTGGATTCTCGACGCTCTTTCAGAATCTTTCACCCAAATTTGATTTCGAGCTTCCCCGTATTTTTCAACATTTTTAAAGCATGGCAACCCTAAAATGTAAAAACATGTTCTCAAATGTTTTTTCTTCTAATTGCTATAATTTCTAAACTAGTAGAGATATCACCATGAAACTTTTACCAGAGTGTAGAATGGAAGTTGGGGTATATAAAGGATTGTCATTTTTCAATCCAGTTCCAGATATTCTATAAGATTTTTATGGTTAAAAATTAAATTTTGATTTTGTAATAATTCCACAACTAATGGACCTGGGCCATTTAAATTAGCACCAAATTAAAGATCAGTTTTTCCTCTACCAACACACCAATTTTCAAAAAAATATCTTGTATATTTCACCTTATTTAAGATTTTCTAAAATAGGGATGTAAAATATGGTGAAAACTTTAAATTTATTTCAAAAATCGTGTGAGTTCCCCGTTTCTTGAATAACTCGGTAAATACTGGTCCAATCTGGCTGGAAAACCTACTGTTCTGGATTCTCGACGCTCTTTCAGAATCTTTCACCCAAATTTGATTTCGAGCTTCCCCGTATTTTTCAACATTTTTAAAGCATGGCAACCCTAAAATGTAAAAACATGTTCTCAAATGTTTTTTTCTTCTAATTGCTATAATTTCTAAACTAGTAGAGATATCACCATGAAACTTTTACCAGAGTGTAGAATGGAAGTTGGGGTATATAAAGGATTGTCATTTTTCAATCCAGTTCCAGATATTCTATAAGATTTTTATGGTTAAAAATTAAATTTTGATTTTGTAATAATTCCACAACTAATGGACCTGGGCCATTTAAATTAGCACCAAATTAAAGATCAGTTTTTCCTCTACCAACACACCAATTTTCAAAAAAATATCTTGTATATTTCACCTTATTTAAGATTTTCTAAAATAGGGATGTAAAATATGGTGAAAACTTTAAATTTATTTCAAAAATCGTGTGAGTTCCCCGTTTCTTGAATAACTCGGTAAATACTGGTCCAATCTGGCTGGAAAACCTACTGTTCTGGATTCTCGACGCTCTTTCAGAATCTTTCACCCAAATTTGATTTCGAGCTTCCCCGTATTTTTCAACATTTTTAAAGCATGGCAACCCTAAAATGTAAAAACATGTTCTCAAATGTTTTTTTCTTCTAATTGCTATAATTTCTAAACTAGTAGAGATATCACCATGAAACTTTTACCAGAGTGTAGAATGGAAGTTGGGGTATATAAAGGATTGTCATTTTTCAATCCAGTTCCAGATATTCTATAAGATTTTTATGGTTAAAAATTAAATTTTGATTTTGTAATAATTCCACAACTAATGGACCTGGGCCATTTAAATTAGCACCAAATTAAAGATCAGTTTTTCCTCTACCAACACACCAATTTTCAAAAAAATATCTTGTATATTTCACCTTATTTAAGATTTTCTAAAATAGGGATGTAAAATATGGTGAAAACTTTAAATTTATTTCAAAAATCGTGTGAGTTCCCCGTTTCTTGAATAACTCGGTAAATACTGGTCCAATCTGGCTGGAAAACCTACTGTTCTGGATTCTCGACGCTCTTTCAGAATCTTTCACCCAAATTTGATTTCGAGCTTCCCCGTATTTTTCAACATTTTTAAAGCATGGCAACCCTAAAATGTAAAAACATGTTCTCAAATGTTTTTTTCTTCTAATTGCTATAATTTCTAAACTAGTAGAGATATCACCATGAAACTTTTACCAGAGTGTAGAATGGAAGTTGGGGTATATAAAGGATTGTCATTTTTCAATCCAGTTCCAGATATTCTATAAGATTTTTATGGTTAAAAATTAAATTTTGATTTTGTAATAATTCCACAACTAATGGACCTGGGCCATTTAAATTAGCACCAAATTAAAGATCAGTTTTTCCTCTACCAACACACCAATTTTCAAAAAAATATCTTGTATATTTCACCTTATTTAAGATTTTCTAAAATAGGGATGTAAAATATGGTGAAAACTTTAAATTTATTTCAAAAATCGTGTGAGTTCCCCGTTTCTTGAATAACTCGGTAAATACTGGTCCAATCTGGCTGGAAAACCTACTGTTCTGGATTCTCGACGCTCTTTCAGAATCTTTCACCCAAATTTGATTTCGAGCTTCCCCGTATTTTTCAACATTTTTAAAGCATGGCAACCCTAAAATGTAAAAACATGTTCTCAAATGTTTTTTTCTTCTAATTGCTATAATTTCTAAACTAGTAGAGATATCACCATGAAACTTTTACCAGAGTGTAGAATGGAAGTTGGGGTATATAAAGGATTGTCATTTTTCAATCCAGTTCCAGATATTCTATAAGATTTTTATGGTTAAAAATTAAATTTTGATTTTGTAATAATTCCACAACTAATGGACCTGGGCCATTTAAATTAGCACCAAATTAAAGATCAGTTTTTCCTCTACCAACACACCAATTTTCAAAAAAATATCTTGTATATTTCACCTTATTTAAGATTTTCTAAAATAGGGATGTAAAATATGGTGAAAACTTTAAATTTATTTCAAAAATCGTGTGAGTTCCCCGTTTCTTGAATAACTCGGTAAATACTGGTCCAATCTGGCTGGAAAACCTACTGTTCTGGATTCTCGACGCTCTTTCAGAATCTTTCACCCAAATTTGATTTCGAGCTTCCCCGTATTTTTCAACATTTTTAAAGCATGGCAACCCTAAAATGTAAAAACATGTTCTCAAATGTTTTTTTCTTCTAATTGCTATAATTTCTAAACTAGTAGAGATATCACCATGAAACTTTTACCAGAGTGTAGAATGGAAGTTGGGGTATATAAAGGATTGTCATTTTTCAATCCAGTTCCAGATATTCTATAAGATTTTTATGGTTAAAAATTAAATTTTGATTTTGTAATAATTCCACAACTAATGGACCTGGGCCATTTAAATTAGCACCAAATTAAAGATCAGTTTTTCCTCTACCAACACACCAATTTTCAAAAAAATATCTTGTATATTTCACCTTATTTAAGATTTTCTAAAATAGGGATGTAAAATATGGTGAAAACTTTAAATTTATTTCAAAAATCGTGTGAGTTCCCCGTTTCTTGAATAACTCGGTAAATACTGGTCCAATCTGGCTGGAAAACCTACTGTTCTGGATTCTCGACGCTCTTTCAGAATCTTTCACCCAAATTTGATTTCGAGCTTCCCCGTATTTTTCAACATTTTTAAAGCATGGCAACCCTAAAATGTAAAAACATGTTCTCAAATGTTTTTTTCTTCTAATTGCTATAATTTCTAAACTAGTAGAGATATCACCATGAAACTTTTACCAGAGTGTAGAATGGAAGTTGGGGTATATAAAGGATTGTCATTTTTCAATCCAGTTCCAGATATTCTATAAGATTTTTATGGTTAAAAATTAAATTTTGATTTTGTAATAATTCCACAACTAATGGACCTGGGCCATTTAAATTAGCACCAAATTAAAGATCAGTTTTTCCTCTACCAACACACCAATTTTCAAAAAAATATCTTGTATATTTCACCTTATTTAAGATTTTCTAAAATAGGGATGTAAAATATGGTGAAAACTTTAAATTTATTTCAAAAATCGTGTGAGTTCCCCGTTTCTTGAATAACTCGGTAAATACTGGTCCAATCTGGCTGGAAAACCTACTGTTCTGGATTCTCGACGCTCTTTCAGAATCTTTCACCCAAATTTGATTTCGAGCTTCCCCGTATTTTTCAACATTTTTAAAGCATGGCAACCCTAAAATGTAAAAACATGTTCTCAAATGTTTTTTTCTTCTAATTGCTATAATTTCTAAACTAGTAGAGATATCACCATGAAACTTTTACCAGAGTGTAGAATGGAAGTTGGGGTATATAAAGGATTGTCATTTTTCAATCCAGTTCCAGATATTCTATAAGATTTTTATGGTTAAAAATTAAATTTTGATTTTGTAATAATTCCACAACTAATGGACCTGGGCCATTTAAATTAGCACCAAATTAAAGATCAGTTTTTCCTCTACCAACACACCAATTTTCAAAAAAATATCTTGTATATTTCACCTTATTTAAGATTTTCTAAAATAGGGATGTAAAATATGGTGAAAACTTTAAATTTATTTCAAAAATCGTGTGAGTTCCCCGTTTCTTGAATAACTCGGTAAATACTGGTCCAATCTGGCTGGAAAACCTACTGTTCTGGATTCTCGACGCTCTTTCAGAATCTTTCACCCAAATTTGATTTCGAGCTTCCCCGTATTTTTCAACATTTTTAAAGCATGGCAACCCTAAAATGTAAAAACATGTTCTCAAATGTTTTTTTCTTCTAATTGCTATAATTTCTAAACTAGTAGAGATATCACCATGAAACTTTTACCAGAGTGTAGAATGGAAGTTGGGGTATATAAAGGATTGTCATTTTTCAATCCAGTTCCAGATATTCTATAAGATTTTTATGGTTAAAAATTAAATTTTGATTTTGTAATAATTCCACAACTAATGGACCTGGGCCATTTAAATTAGCACCAAATTAAAGATCAGTTTTTCCTCTACCAACACACCAATTTTCAAAAAAATATCTTGTATATTTCACCTTATTTAAGATTTTCTAAAATAGGGATGTAAAATATGGTGAAAACTTTAAATTTATTTCAAAAATCGTGTGAGTTCCCCGTTTCTTGAATAACTCGGTAAATACTGGTCCAATCTGGCTGGAAAACCTACTGTTCTGGATTCTCGACGCTCTTTCAGAATCTTTCACCCAAATTTGATTTCGAGCTTCCCCGTATTTTTCAACATTTTTAAAGCATGGCAACCCTAAAATGTAAAAACATGTTCTCAAATGTTTTTTTCTTCTAATTGCTATAATTTCTAAACTAGTAGAGATATCACCATGAAACTTTTACCAGAGTGTAGAATGGAAGTTGGGGTATATAAAGGATTGTCATTTTTCAATCCAGTTCCAGATATTCTATAAGATTTTTATGGTTAAAAATTAAATTTTGATTTTGTAATAATTCCACAACTAATGGACCTGGGCCATTTAAATTAGCACCAAATTAAAGATCAGTTTTTCCTCTACCAACACACCAATTTTCAAAAAAATATCTTGTATATTTCACCTTATTTAAGATTTTCTAAAATAGGGATGTAAAATATGGTGAAAACTTTAAATTTATTTCAAAAATCGTGTGAGTTCCCCGTTTCTTGAATAACTCGGTAAATACTGGTCCAATCTGGCTGGAAAACCTACTGTTCTGGATTCTCGACGCTCTTTCAGAATCTTTCACCCAAATTTGATTTCGAGCTTCCCCGTATTTTTCAACATTTTTAAAGCATGGCAACCCTAAAATGTAAAAACATGTTCTCAAATGTTTTTTTCTTCTAATTGCTATAATTTCTAAACTAGTAGAGATATCACCATGAAACTTTTACCAGAGTGTAGAATGGAAGTTGGGGTATATAAAGGATTGTCATTTTTCAATCCAGTTCCAGATATTCTATAAGATTTTTATGGTTAAAAATTAAATTTTGATTTTGTAATAATTCCACAACTAATGGACCTGGGCCATTTAAATTAGCACCAAATTAAAGATCAGTTTTTCCTCTACCAACACACCAATTTTCAAAAAAATATCTTGTATATTTCACCTTATTTAAGATTTTCTAAAATAGGGATGTAAAATATGGTGAAAACTTTAAATTTATTTCAAAAATCGTGTGAGTTCCCCGTTTCTTGAATAACTCGGTAAATACTGGTCCAATCTGGCTGGAAAACCTACTGTTCT
The DNA here is from genome assembly GCA_021234595.1 of Delia radicum. Taxonomy (NCBI): domain Eukaryota; kingdom Metazoa; phylum Arthropoda; class Insecta; order Diptera; family Anthomyiidae; genus Delia; species Delia radicum. The sequence continues at coordinate 23,887 of JAEKOY010000055.1, read as the reverse complement.
GGATTCTCGACGCTCTTTCAGAATCTTTCACCCAAATTTGATTTCGAGCTTCCCCGTATTTTTCAACATTTTTAAAGCATGGCAACCCTAAAATGTAAAAACATGTTCTCAAATGTTTTTTTCTTCTAATTGCTATAATTTCTAAACTAGTAGAGATATCACCATGAAACTTTTACCAGAGTGTAGAATGGAAGTTGGGGTATATAAAGGATTGTCATTTTTCAATCCAGTTCCAGATATTCTATAAGATTTTTATGGTTAAAAATTAAATTTTGATTTTGTAATAATTCCACAACTAATGGACCTGGGCCATTTAAATTAGCACCAAATTAAAGATCAGTTTTTCCTCTACCAACACACCAATTTTCAAAAAAATATCTTGTATATTTCACCTTATTTAAGATTTTCTAAAATAGGGATGTAAAATATGGTGAAAACTTTAAATTTATTTCAAAAATCGTGTGAGTTCCCCGTTTCTTGAATAACTCGGTAAATACTGGTCCAATCTGGCTGGAAAACCTACTGTTCTGGATTCTCGACGCTCTTTCAGAATCTTTCACCCAAATTTGATTTCGAGCTTCCCCGTATTTTTCAACATTTTTAAAGCATGGCAACCCTAAAATGTAAAAACATGTTCTCAAATGTTTTTTTCTTCTAATTGCTATAATTTCTAAACTAGTAGAGATATCACCATGAAACTTTTACCAGAGTGTAGAATGGAAGTTGGGGTATATAAAGGATTGTCATTTTTCAATCCAGTTCCAGATATTCTATAAGATTTTTATGGTTAAAAATTAAATTTTGATTTTGTAATAATTCCACAACTAATGGACCTGGGCCATTTAAATTAGCACCAAATTAAAGATCAGTTTTTCCTCTACCAACACACCAATTTTCAAAAAAATATCTTGTATATTTCACCTTATTTAAGATTTTCTAAAATAGGGATGTAAAATATGGTGAAAACTTTAAATTTATTTCAAAAATCGTGTGAGTTCCCCGTTTCTTGAATAACTCGGTAAATACTGGTCCAATCTGGCTGGAAAACCTACTGTTCTGGATTCTCGACGCTCTTTCAGAATCTTTCACCCAAATTTGATTTCGAGCTTCCCCGTATTTTTCAACATTTTTAAAGCATGGCAACCCTAAAATGTAAAAACATGTTCTCAAATGTTTTTTTCTTCTAATTGCTATAATTTCTAAACTAGTAGAGATATCACCATGAAACTTTTACCAGAGTGTAGAATGGAAGTTGGGGTATATAAAGGATTGTCATTTTTCAATCCAGTTCCAGATATTCTATAAGATTTTTATGGTTAAAAATTAAATTTTGATTTTGTAATAATTCCACAACTAATGGACCTGGGCCATTTAAATTAGCACCAAATTAAAGATCAGTTTTTCCTCTACCAACACACCAATTTTCAAAAAAATATCTTGTATATTTCACCTTATTTAAGATTTTCTAAAATAGGGATGTAAAATATGGTGAAAACTTTAAATTTATTTCAAAAATCGTGTGAGTTCCCCGTTTCTTGAATAACTCGGTAAATACTGGTCCAATCTGGCTGGAAAACCTACTGTTCTGGATTCTCGACGCTCTTTCAGAATCTTTCACCCAAATTTGATTTCGAGCTTCCCCGTATTTTTCAACATTTTTAAAGCATGGCAACCCTAAAATGTAAAAACATGTTCTCAAATGTTTTTTTCTTCTAATTGCTATAATTTCTAAACTAGTAGAGATATCACCATGAAACTTTTACCAGAGTGTAGAATGGAAGTTGGGGTATATAAAGGATTGTCATTTTTCAATCCAGTTCCAGATATTCTATAAGATTTTTATGGTTAAAAATTAAATTTTGATTTTGTAATAATTCCACAACTAATGGACCTGGGCCATTTAAATTAGCACCAAATTAAAGATCAGTTTTTCCTCTACCAACACACCAATTTTCAAAAAAATATCTTGTATATTTCACCTTATTTAAGATTTTCTAAAATAGGGATGTAAAATATGGTGAAAACTTTAAATTTATTTCAAAAATCGTGTGAGTTCCCCGTTTCTTGAATAACTCGGTAAATACTGGTCCAATCTGGCTGGAAAACCTACTGTTCTGGATTCTCGACGCTCTTTCAGAATCTTTCACCCAAATTTGATTTCGAGCTTCCCCGTATTTTTCAACATTTTTAAAGCATGGCAACCCTAAAATGTAAAAACATGTTCTCAAATGTTTTTTTCTTCTAATTGCTATAATTTCTAAACTAGTAGAGATATCACCATGAAACTTTTACCAGAGTGTAGAATGGAAGTTGGGGTATATAAAGGATTGTCATTTTTCAATCCAGTTCCAGATATTCTATAAGATTTTTATGGTTAAAAATTAAATTTTGATTTTGTAATAATTCCACAACTAATGGACCTGGGCCATTTAAATTAGCACCAAATTAAAGATCAGTTTTTCCTCTACCAACACACCAATTTTCAAAAAAATATCTTGTATATTTCACCTTATTTAAGATTTTCTAAAATAGGGATGTAAAATATGGTGAAAACTTTAAATTTATTTCAAAAATCGTGTGAGTTCCCCGTTTCTTGAATAACTCGGTAAATACTGGTCCAATCTGGCTGGAAAACCTACTGTTCTGGATTCTCGACGCTCTTTCAGAATCTTTCACCCAAATTTGATTTCGAGCTTCCCCGTATTTTTCAACATTTTTAAAGCATGGCAACCCTAAAATGTAAAAACATGTTCTCAAATGTTTTTTTCTTCTAATTGCTATAATTTCTAAACTAGTAGAGATATCACCATGAAACTTTTACCAGAGTGTAGAATGGAAGTTGGGGTATATAAAGGATTGTCATTTTTCAATCCAGTTCCAGATATTCTATAAGATTTTTATGGTTAAAAATTAAATTTTGATTTTGTAATAATTCCACAACTAATGGACCTGGGCCATTTAAATTAGCACCAAATTAAAGATCAGTTTTTCCTCTACCAACACACCAATTTTCAAAAAAATATCTTGTATATTTCACCTTATTTAAGATTTTCTAAAATAGGGATGTAAAATATGGTGAAAACTTTAAATTTATTTCAAAAATCGTGTGAGTTCCCCGTTTCTTGAATAACTCGGTAAATACTGGTCCAATCTGGCTGGAAAACCTACTGTTCTGGATTCTCGACGCTCTTTCAGAATCTTTCACCCAAATTTGATTTCGAGCTTCCCCGTATTTTTCAACATTTTTAAAGCATGGCAACCCTAAAATGTAAAAACATGTTCTCAAATGTTTTTTTCTTCTAATTGCTATAATTTCTAAACTAGTAGAGATATCACCATGAAACTTTTACCAGAGTGTAGAATGGAAGTTGGGGTATATAAAGGATTGTCATTTTTCAATCCAGTTCCAGATATTCTATAAGATTTTTATGGTTAAAAATTAAATTTTGATTTTGTAATAATTCCACAACTAATGGACCTGGGCCATTTAAATTAGCACCAAATTAAAGATCAGTTTTTCCTCTACCAACACACCAATTTTCAAAAAAATATCTTGTATATTTCACCTTATTTAAGATTTTCTAAAATAGGGATGTAAAATATGGTGAAAACTTTAAATTTATTTCAAAAATCGTGTGAGTTCCCCGTTTCTTGAATAACTCGGTAAATACTGGTCCAATCTGGCTGGAAAACCTACTGTTCTGGATTCTCGACGCTCTTTCAGAATCTTTCACCCAAATTTGATTTCGAGCTTCCCCGTATTTTTCAACATTTTTAAAGCATGGCAACCCTAAAATGTAAAAACATGTTCTCAAATGTTTTTTTCTTCTAATTGCTATAATTTCTAAACTAGTAGAGATATCACCATGAAACTTTTACCAGAGTGTAGAATGGAAGTTGGGGTATATAAAGGATTGTCATTTTTCAATCCAGTTCCAGATATTCTATAAGATTTTTATGGTTAAAAATTAAATTTTGATTTTGTAATAATTCCACAACTAATGGACCTGGGCCATTTAAATTAGCACCAAATTAAAGATCAGTTTTTCCTCTACCAACACACCAATTTTCAAAAAAATATCTTGTATATTTCACCTTATTTAAGATTTTCTAAAATAGGGATGTAAAATATGGTGAAAACTTTAAATTTATTTCAAAAATCGTGTGAGTTCCCCGTTTCTTGAATAACTCGGTAAATACTGGTCCAATCTGGCTGGAAAACCTACTGTTCTGGATTCTCGACGCTCTTTCAGAATCTTTCACCCAAATTTGATTTCGAGCTTCCCCGTATTTTTCAACATTTTTAAAGCATGGCAACCCTAAAATGTAAAAACATGTTCTCAAATGTTTTTTTCTTCTAATTGCTATAATTTCTAAACTAGTAGAGATATCACCATGAAACTTTTACCAGAGTGTAGAATGGAAGTTGGGGTATATAAAGGATTGTCATTTTTCAATCCAGTTCCAGATATTCTATAAGATTTTTATGGTTAAAAATTAAATTTTGATTTTGTAATAATTCCACAACTAATGGACCTGGGCCATTTAAATTAGCACCAAATTAAAGATCAGTTTTTCCTCTACCAACACACCAATTTTCAAAAAAATATCTTGTATATTTCACCTTATTTAAGATTTTCTAAAATAGGGATGTAAAATATGGTGAAAACTTTAAATTTATTTCAAAAATCGTGTGAGTTCCCCGTTTCTTGAATAACTCGGTAAATACTGGTCCAATCTGGCTGGAAAACCTACTGTTCTGGATTCTCGACGCTCTTTCAGAATCTTTCACCCAAATTTGATTTCGAGCTTCCCCGTATTTTTCAACATTTTTAAAGCATGGCAACCCTAAAATGTAAAAACATGTTCTCAAATGTTTTTTTCTTCTAATTGCTATAATTTCTAAACTAGTAGAGATATCACCATGAAACTTTTACCAGAGTGTAGAATGGAAGTTGGGGTATATAAAGGATTGTCATTTTTCAATCCAGTTCCAGATATTCTATAAGATTTTTATGGTTAAAAATTAAATTTTGATTTTGTAATAATTCCACAACTAATGGACCTGGGCCATTTAAATTAGCACCAAATTAAAGATCAGTTTTTCCTCTACCAACACACCAATTTTCAAAAAAATATCTTGTATATTTCACCTTATTTAAGATTTTCTAAAATAGGGATGTAAAATATGGTGAAAACTTTAAATTTATTTCAAAAATCGTGTGAGTTCCCCGTTTCTTGAATAACTCGGTAAATACTGGTCCAATCTGGCTGGAAAACCTACTGTTCTGGATTCTCGACGCTCTTTCAGAATCTTTCACCCAAATTTGATTTCGAGCTTCCCCGTATTTTTCAACATTTTTAAAGCATGGCAACCCTAAAATGTAAAAACATGTTCTCAAATGTTTTTTTCTTCTAATTGCTATAATTTCTAAACTAGTAGAGATATCACCATGAAACTTTTACCAGAGTGTAGAATGGAAGTTGGGGTATATAAAGGATTGTCATTTTTCAATCCAGTTCCAGATATTCTATAAGATTTTTATGGTTAAAAATTAAATTTTGATTTTGTAATAATTCCACAACTAATGGACCTGGGCCATTTAAATTAGCACCAAATTAAAGATCAGTTTTTCCTCTACCAACACACCAATTTTCAAAAAAATATCTTGTATATTTCACCTTATTTAAGATTTTCTAAAATAGGGATGTAAAATATGGTGAAAACTTTAAATTTATTTCAAAAATCGTGTGAGTTCCCCGTTTCTTGAATAACTCGGTAAATACTGGTCCAATCTGGCTGGAAAACCTACTGTTCTGGATTCTCGACGCTCTTTCAGAATCTTTCACCCAAATTTGATTTCGAGCTTCCCCGTATTTTTCAACATTTTTAAAGCATGGCAACCCTAAAATGTAAAAACATGTTCTCAAATGTTTTTTTCTTCTAATTGCTATAATTTCTAAACTAGTAGAGATATCACCATGAAACTTTTACCAGAGTGTAGAATGGAAGTTGGGGTATATAAAGGATTGTCATTTTTCAATCCAGTTCCAGATATTCTATAAGATTTTTATGGTTAAAAATTAAATTTTGATTTTGTAATAATTCCACAACTAATGGACCTGGGCCATTTAAATTAGCACCAAATTAAAGATCAGTTTTTCCTCTACCAACACACCAATTTTCAAAAAAATATCTTGTATATTTCACCTTATTTAAGATTTTCTAAAATAGGGATGTAAAATATGGTGAAAACTTTAAATTTATTTCAAAAATCGTGTGAGTTCCCCGTTTCTTGAATAACTCGGTAAATACTGGTCCAATCTGGCTGGAAAACCTACTGTTCTGGATTCTCGACGCTCTTTCAGAATCTTTCACCCAAATTTGATTTCGAGCTTCCCCGTATTTTTCAACATTTTTAAAGCATGGCAACCCTAAAATGTAAAAACATGTTCTCAAATGTTTTTTTCTTCTAATTGCTATAATTTCTAAACTAGTAGAGATATCACCATGAAACTTTTACCAGAGTGTAGAATGGAAGTTGGGGTATATAAAGGATTGTCATTTTTCAATCCAGTTCCAGATATTCTATAAGATTTTTATGGTTAAAAATTAAATTTTGATTTTGTAATAATTCCACAACTAATGGACCTGGGCCATTTAAATTAGCACCAAATTAAAGATCAGTTTTTCCTCTACCAACACACCAATTTTCAAAAAAATATCTTGTATATTTCACCTTATTTAAGATTTTCTAAAATAGGGATGTAAAATATGGTGAAAACTTTAAATTTATTTCAAAAATCGTGTGAGTTCCCCGTTTCTTGAATAACTCGGTAAATACTGGTCCAATCTGGCTGGAAAACCTACTGTTCTGGATTCTCGACGCTCTTTCAGAATCTTTCACCCAAATTTGATTTCGAGCTTCCCCGTATTTTTCAACATTTTTAAAGCATGGCAACCCTAAAATGTAAAAACATGTTCTCAAATGTTTTTTTCTTCTAATTGCTATAATTTCTAAACTAGTAGAGATATCACCATGAAACTTTTACCAGAGTGTAGAATGGAAGTTGGGGTATATAAAGGATTGTCATTTTTCAATCCAGTTCCAGATATTCTATAAGATTTTTATGGTTAAAAATTAAATTTTGATTTTGTAATAATTCCACAACTAATGGACCTGGGCCATTTAAATTAGCACCAAATTAAAGATCAGTTTTTCCTCTACCAACACACCAATTTTCAAAAAAATATCTTGTATATTTCACCTTATTTAAGATTTTCTAAAATAGGGATGTAAAATATGGTGAAAACTTTAAATTTATTTCAAAAATCGTGTGAGTTCCCCGTTTCTTGAATAACTCGGTAAATACTGGTCCAATCTGGCTGGAAAACCTACTGTTCTGGATTCTCGACGCTCTTTCAGAATCTTTCACCCAAATTTGATTTCGAGCTTCCCCGTATTTTTCAACATTTTTAAAGCATGGCAACCCTAAAATGTAAAAACATGTTCTCAAATGTTTTTTTCTTCTAATTGCTATAATTTCTAAACTAGTAGAGATATCACCATGAAACTTTTACCAGAGTGTAGAATGGAAGTTGGGGTATATAAAGGATTGTCATTTTTCAATCCAGTTCCAGATATTCTATAAGATTTTTATGGTTAAAAATTAAATTTTGATTTTGTAATAATTCCACAACTAATGGACCTGGGCCATTTAAATTAGCACCAAATTAAAGATCAGTTTTTCCTCTACCAACACACCAATTTTCAAAAAAATATCTTGTATATTTCACCTTATTTAAGATTTTCTAAAATAGGGATGTAAAATATGGTGAAAACTTTAAATTTATTTCAAAAATCGTGTGAGTTCCCCGTTTCTTGAATAACTCGGTAAATACTGGTCCAATCTGGCTGGAAAACCTACTGTTCTGGATTCTCGACGCTCTTTCAGAATCTTTCACCCAAATTTGATTTCGAGCTTCCCCGTATTTTTCAACATTTTTAAAGCATGGCAACCCTAAAATGTAAAAACATGTTCTCAAATGTTTTTTTCTTCTAATTGCTATAATTTCTAAACTAGTAGAGATATCACCATGAAACTTTTACCAGAGTGTAGAATGGAAGTTGGGGTATATAAAGGATTGTCATTTTTCAATCCAGTTCCAGATATTCTATAAGATTTTTATGGTTAAAAATTAAATTTTGATTTTGTAATAATTCCACAACTAATGGACCTGGGCCATTTAAATTAGCACCAAATTAAAGATCAGTTTTTCCTCTACCAACACACCAATTTTCAAAAAAATATCTTGTATATTTCACCTTATTTAAGATTTTCTAAAATAGGGATGTAAAATATGGTGAAAACTTTAAATTTATTTCAAAAATCGTGTGAGTTCCCCGTTTCTTGAATAACTCGGTAAATACTGGTCCAATCTGGCTGGAAAACCTACTGTTCTGGATTCTCGACGCTCTTTCAGAATCTTTCACCCAAATTTGATTTCGAGCTTCCCCGTATTTTTCAACATTTTTAAAGCATGGCAACCCTAAAATGTAAAAACATGTTCTCAAATGTTTTTTTCTTCTAATTGCTATAATTTCTAAACTAGTAGAGATATCACCATGAAACTTTTACCAGAGTGTAGAATGGAAGTTGGGGTATATAAAGGATTGTCATTTTTCAATCCAGTTCCAGATATTCTATAAGATTTTTATGGTTAAAAATTAAATTTTGATTTTGTAATAATTCCACAACTAATGGACCTGGGCCATTTAAATTAGCACCAAATTAAAGATCAGTTTTTCCTCTACCAACACACCAATTTTCAAAAAAATATCTTGTATATTTCACCTTATTTAAGATTTTCTAAAATAGGGATGTAAAATATGGTGAAAACTTTAAATTTATTTCAAAAATCGTGTGAGTTCCCCGTTTCTTGAATAACTCGGTAAATACTGGTCCAATCTGGCTGGAAAACCTACTGTTCTGGATTCTCGACGCTCTTTCAGAATCTTTCACCCAAATTTGATTTCGAGCTTCCCCGTATTTTTCAACATTTTTAAAGCATGGCAACCCTAAAATGTAAAAACATGTTCTCAAATGTTTTTTTCTTCTAATTGCTATAATTTCTAAACTAGTAGAGATATCACCATGAAACTTTTACCAGAGTGTAGAATGGAAGTTGGGGTATATAAAGGATTGTCATTTTTCAATCCAGTTCCAGATATTCTATAAGATTTTTATGGTTAAAAATTAAATTTTGATTTTGTAATAATTCCACAACTAATGGACCTGGGCCATTTAAATTAGCACCAAATTAAAGATCAGTTTTTCCTCTACCAACACACCAATTTTCAAAAAAATATCTTGTATATTTCACCTTATTTAAGATTTTCTAAAATAGGGATGTAAAATATGGTGAAAACTTTAAATTTATTTCAAAAATCGTGTGAGTTCCCCGTTTCTTGAATAACTCGGTAAATACTGGTCCAATCTGGCTGGAAAACCTACTGTTCTGGATTCTCGACGCTCTTTCAGAATCTTTCACCCAAATTTGATTTCGAGCTTCCCCGTATTTTTCAACATTTTTAAAGCATGGCAACCCTAAAATGTAAAAACATGTTCTCAAATGTTTTTTTCTTCTAATTGCTATAATTTCTAAACTAGTAGAGATATCACCATGAAACTTTTACCAGAGTGTAGAATGGAAGTTGGGGTATATAAAGGATTGTCATTTTTCAATCCAGTTCCAGATATTCTATAAGATTTTTATGGTTAAAAATTAAATTTTGATTTTGTAATAATTCCACAACTAATGGACCTGGGCCATTTAAATTAGCACCAAATTAAAGATCAGTTTTTCCTCTACCAACACACCAATTTTCAAAAAAATATCTTGTATATTTCACCTTATTTAAGATTTTCTAAAATAGGGATGTAAAATATGGTGAAAACTTTAAATTTATTTCAAAAATCGTGTGAGTTCCCCGTTTCTTGAATAACTCGGTAAATACTGGTCCAATCTGGCTGGAAAACCTACTGTTCTGGATTCTCGACGCTCTTTCAGAATCTTTCACCCAAATTTGATTTCGAGCTTCCCCGTATTTTTCAACATTTTTAAAGCATGGCAACCCTAAAATGTAAAAACATGTTCTCAAATGTTTTTTTCTTCTAATTGCTATAATTTCTAAACTAGTAGAGATATCACCATGAAACTTTTACCAGAGTGTAGAATGGAAGTTGGGGTATATAAAGGATTGTCATTTTTCAATCCAGTTCCAGATATTCTATAAGATTTTTATGGTTAAAAATTAAATTTTGATTTTGTAATAATTCCACAACTAATGGACCTGGGCCATTTAAATTAGCACCAAATTAAAGATCAGTTTTTCCTCTACCAACACACCAATTTTCAAAAAAATATCTTGTATATTTCACCTTATTTAAGATTTTCTAAAATAGGGATGTAAAATATGGTGAAAACTTTAAATTTATTTCAAAAATCGTGTGAGTTCCCCGTTTCTTGAATAACTCGGTAAATACTGGTCCAATCTGGCTGGAAAACCTACTGTTCTGGATTCTCGACGCTCTTTCAGAATCTTTCACCCAAATTTGATTTCGAGCTTCCCCGTATTTTTCAACATTTTTAAAGCATGGCAACCCTAAAATGTAAAAACATGTTCTCAAATGTTTTTTTCTTCTAATTGCTATAATTTCTAAACTAGTAGAGATATCACCATGAAACTTTTACCAGAGTGTAGAATGGAAGTTGGGGTATATAAAGGATTGTCATTTTTCAATCCAGTTCCAGATATTCTATAAGATTTTTATGGTTAAAAATTAAATTTTGATTTTGTAATAATTCCACAACTAATGGACCTGGGCCATTTAAATTAGCACCAAATTAAAGATCAGTTTTTCCTCTACCAACACACCAATTTTCAAAAAAATATCTTGTATATTTCACCTTATTTAAGATTTTCTAAAATAGGGATGTAAAATATGGTGAAAACTTTAAATTTATTTCAAAAATCGTGTGAGTTCCCCGTTTCTTGAATAACTCGGTAAATACTGGTCCAATCTGGCTGGAAAACCTACTGTTCTGGATTCTCGACGCTCTTTCAGAATCTTTCACCCAAATTTGATTTCGAGCTTCCCCGTATTTTTCAACATTTTTAAAGCATGGCAACCCTAAAATGTAAAAACATGTTCTCAAATGTTTTTTTCTTCTAATTGCTATAATTTCTAAACTAGTAGAGATATCACCATGAAACTTTTACCAGAGTGTAGAATGGAAGTTGGGGTATATAAAGGATTGTCATTTTTCAATCCAGTTCCAGATATTCTATAAGATTTTTATGGTTAAAAATTAAATTTTGATTTTGTAATAATTCCACAACTAATGGACCTGGGCCATTTAAATTAGCACCAAATTAAAGATCAGTTTTTCCTCTACCAACACACCAATTTTCAAAAAAATATCTTGTATATTTCACCTTATTTAAGATTTTCTAAAATAGGGATGTAAAATATGGTGAAAACTTTAAATTTATTTCAAAAATCGTGTGAGTTCCCCGTTTCTTGAATAACTCGGTAAATACTGGTCCAATCTGGCTGGAAAACCTACTGTTCTGGATTCTCGACGCTCTTTCAGAATCTTTCACCCAAATTTGATTTCGAGCTTCCCCGTATTTTTCAACATTTTTAAAGCATGGCAACCCTAAAATGTAAAAACATGTTCTCAAATGTTTTTTTCTTCTAATTGCTATAATTTCTAAACTAGTAGAGATATCACCATGAAACTTTTACCAGAGTGTAGAATGGAAGTTGGGGTATATAAAGGATTGTCATTTTTCAATCCAGTTCCAGATATTCTATAAGATTTTTATGGTTAAAAATTAAATTTTGATTTTGTAATAATTCCACAACTAATGGACCTGGGCCATTTAAATTAGCACCAAATTAAAGATCAGTTTTTCCTCTACCAACACACCAATTTTCAAAAAAATATCTTGTATATTTCACCTTATTTAAGATTTTCTAAAATAGGGATGTAAAATATGGTGAAAACTTTAAATTTATTTCAAAAATCGTGTGAGTTCCCCGTTTCTTGAATAACTCGGTAAATACTGGTCCAATCTGGCTGGAAAACCTACTGTTCTGGATTCTCGACGCTCTTTCAGAATCTTTCACCCAAATTTGATTTCGAGCTTCCCCGTATTTTTCAACATTTTTAAAGCATGGCAACCCTAAAATGTAAAAACATGTTCTCAAATGTTTTTTTCTTCTAATTGCTATAATTTCTAAACTAGTAGAGATATCACCATGAAACTTTTACCAGAGTGTAGAATGGAAGTTGGGGTATATAAAGGATTGTCATTTTTCAATCCAGTTCCAGATATTCTATAAGATTTTTATGGTTAAAAATTAAATTTTGATTTTGTAATAATTCCACAACTAATGGACCTGGGCCATTTAAATTAGCACCAAATTAAAGATCAGTTTTTCCTCTACCAACACACCAATTTTCAAAAAAATATCTTGTATATTTCACCTTATTTAAGATTTTCTAAAATAGGGATGTAAAATATGGTGAAAACTTTAAATTTATTTCAAAAATCGTGTGAGTTCCCCGTTTCTTGAATAACTCGGTAAATACTGGTCCAATCTGGCTGGAAAACCTACTGTTCTGGATTCTCGACGCTCTTTCAGAATCTTTCACCCAAATTTGATTTCGAGCTTCCCCGTATTTTTCAACATTTTTAAAGCATGGCAACCCTAAAATGTAAAAACATGTTCTCAAATGTTTTTTTCTTCTAATTGCTATAATTTCTAAACTAGTAGAGATATCACCATGAAACTTTTACCAGAGTGTAGAATGGAAGTTGGGGTATATAAAGGATTGTCATTTTTCAATCCAGTTCCAGATATTCTATAAGATTTTTATGGTTAAAAATTAAATTTTGATTTTGTAATAATTCCACAACTAATGGACCTGGGCCATTTAAATTAGCACCAAATTAAAGATCAGTTTTTCCTCTACCAACACACCAATTTTCAAAAAAATATCTTGTATATTTCACCTTATTTAAGATTTTCTAAAATAGGGATGTAAAATATGGTGAAAACTTTAAATTTATTTCAAAAATCGTGTGAGTTCCCCGTTTCTTGAATAACTCGGTAAATACTGGTCCAATCTGGCTGGAAAACCTACTGTTCTGGATTCTCGACGCTCTTTCAGAATCTTTCACCCAAATTTGATTTCGAGCTTCCCCGTATTTTTCAACATTTTTAAAGCATGGCAACCCTAAAATGTAAAAACATGTTCTCAAATGTTTTTTTCTTCTAATTGCTATAATTTCTAAACTAGTAGAGATATCACCATGAAACTTTTACCAGAGTGTAGAATGGAAGTTGGGGTATATAAAGGATTGTCATTTTTCAATCCAGTTCCAGATATTCTATAAGATTTTTATGGTTAAAAATTAAATTTTGATTTTGTAATAATTCCACAACTAATGGACCTGGGCCATTTAAATTAGCACCAAATTAAAGATCAGTTTTTCCTCTACCAACACACCAATTTTCAAAAAAATATCTTGTATATTTCACCTTATTTAAGATTTTCTAAAATAGGGATGTAAAATATGGTGAAAACTTTAAATTTATTTCAAAAATCGTGTGAGTTCCCCGTTTCTTGAATAACTCGGTAAATACTGGTCCAATCTGGCTGGAAAACCTACTGTTCTGGATTCTCGACGCTCTTTCAGAATCTTTCACCCAAATTTGATTTCGAGCTTCCCCGTATTTTTCAACATTTTTAAAGCATGGCAACCCTAAAATGTAAAAACATGTTCTCAAATGTTTTTTTCTTCTAATTGCTATAATTTCTAAACTAGTAGAGATATCACCATGAAACTTTTACCAGAGTGTAGAATGGAAGTTGGGGTATATAAAGGATTGTCATTTTTCAATCCAGTTCCAGATATTCTATAAGATTTTTATGGTTAAAAATTAAATTTTGATTTTGTAATAATTCCACAACTAATGGACCTGGGCCATTTAAATTAGCACCAAATTAAAGATCAGTTTTTCCTCTACCAACACACCAATTTTCAAAAAAATATCTTGTATATTTCACCTTATTTAAGATTTTCTAAAATAGGGATGTAAAATATGGTGAAAACTTTAAATTTATTTCAAAAATCGTGTGAGTTCCCCGTTTCTTGAATAACTCGGTAAATACTGGTCCAATCTGGCTGGAAAACCTACTGTTCTGGATTCTCGACGCTCTTTCAGAATCTTTCACCCAAATTTGATTTCGAGCTTCCCCGTATTTTTCAACATTTTTAAAGCATGGCAACCCTAAAATGTAAAAACATGTTCTCAAATGTTTTTTTCTTCTAATTGCTATAATTTCTAAACTAGTAGAGATATCATCATGAAACTTTTACCAGAGTGTAGAATGGAAGTTGGGGTATATAAAGGATTGTCATTTTTCAATCCAGTTCCAGATATTCTATAAGATTTTTATGGTTAAAAATTAAATTTTGATTTTGTAATAATTCCACAACTAATGGACCTGGGCCATTTAAATTAGCACCAAATTAAAGATCAGTTTTTCCTCTACCAACACACCAATTTTCAAAAAAATATCTTGTATATTTCACCTTATTTAAGATTTTCTAAAATAGGGATGTAAAATATGGTGAAAACTTTAAATTTATTTCAAAAATCGTGTGAGTTCCCCGTTTCTTGAATAACTCGGTAAATACTGGTCCAATCTGGCTGGAAAACCTACTGTTCTGGATTCTCGACGCTCTTTCAGAATCTTTCACCCAAATTTGATTTCGAGCTTCCCCGTATTTTTCAACATTTTTAAATCATGGCAACCCTAAAATGTAAAAACATGTTCTCAAATGTTTTTTTCTTCTAATTGCTATAATTTCTAAACTAGTAGAGATATCATCATGAAACTTTTACCAGAGTGTAGAATGGAAGTTGGGGTATATAAAGGATTGTCATTTTTCAATCCAGTTCCAGATATTCTATAAGATTTTTATGGTTAAAAATTAAATTTTGATTTTGTAATAATTCCACAACTAATGGACCTGGGCCATTTAAATTAGCACCAAATTAAAGATCAGTTTTTCCTCTACCAACACACCAATTTTCAAAAAAATATCTTGTATATTTCACCTTATTTAAGATTTTCTAAAATAGGGATGTAAAATATGGTGAAAACTTTAAATTTATTTCAAAAATCGTGTGAGTTCCCCGTTTCTTGAATAACTCGGTAAATACTGGTCCAATCTGGCTGGAAAACCTACTGTTCTGGATTCTCGACGCTCTTTCAGAATCTTTCACCCAAATTTGATTTCGAGCTTCCCCGTATTTTTCAACATTTTTAAATCATGGCAACCCTAAAATGTAAAAACATGTTCTCAAATGTTTTTTTCTTCTAATTGCTATAATTTCTAAACTAGTAGAGATATCACCATGAAACTTTTACCAGAGTGTAGAATGGAAGTTGGGGTATATAAAGGATTGTCATTTTTCAATCCAGTTCCAGATATTCTATAAGATTTTTATGGTTAAAAATTAAATTTTGATTTTGTAATAATTCCACAACTAATGGACCTGGGCCATTTAAATTAGCACCAAATTAAAGATCAGTTTTTCCTCTACCAACACACCAATTTTCAAAAAAATATCTTGTATATTTCACCTTATTTAAGATTTTCTAAAATAGGGATGTAAAATATGGTGAAAACTTTAAATTTATTTCAAAAATCGTGTGAGTTCCCCGTTTCTTGAATAACTCGGTAAATACTGGTCCAATCTGGCTGGAAAACCTACTGTTCTGGATTCTCGACGCTCTTTCAGAATCTTTCACCCAAATTTGATTTCGAGCTTCCCCGTATTTTTCAACATTTTTAAAGCATGGCAACCCTAAAATGTAAAAACATGTTCTCAAATGTTTTTTTCTTCTAATTGCTATAATTTCTAAACTAGTAGAGATATCACCATGAAACTTTTACCAGAGTGTAGAATGGAAGTTGGGGTATATAAAGGATTGTCATTTTTCAATCCAGTTCCAGATATTCTATAAGATTTTTATGGTTAAAAATTAAATTTTGATTTTGTAATAATTCCACAACTAATGGACCTGGGCCATTTAAATTAGCACCAAATTAAAGATCAGTTTTTCCTCTACCAACACACCAATTTTCAAAAAAATATCTTGTATATTTCACCTTATTTAAGATTTTCTAAAATAGGGATGTAAAATATGGTGAAAACTTTAAATTTATTTCAAAAATCGTGTGAGTTCCCCGTTTCTTGAATAACTCGGTAAATACTGGTCCAATCTGGCTGGAAAACCTACTGTTCTGGATTCTCGACGCTCTTTCAGAATCTTTCACCCAAATTTGATTTCGAGCTTCCCCGTATTTTTCAACATTTTTAAATCATGGCAACCCTAAAATGTAAAAACATGTTCTCAAATGTTTTTTTCTTCTAATTGCTATAATTTCTAAACTAGTAGAGATATCATCATGAAACTTTTACCAGAGTGTAGAATGGAAGTTGGGGTATATAAAGGATTGTCATTTTTCAATCCAGTTCCAGATATTCTATAAGATTTTTATGGTTAAAAATTAAATTTTGATTTTGTAATAATTCCACAACTAATGGACCTGGGCCATTTAAATTAGCACCAAATTAAAGATCAGTTTTTCCTCTACCAACACACCAATTTTCAAAAAAATATCTTGTATATTTCACCTTATTTAAGATTTTCTAAAATAGGGATGTAAAATATGGTGAAAACTTTAAATTTATTTCAAAAATCGTGTGAGTTCCCCGTTTCTTGAATAACTCGGTAAATACTGGTCCAATCTGGCTGGAAAACCTACTGTTCTGGATTCTCGACGCTCTTTCAGAATCTTTCACCCAAATTTGATTTCGAGCTTCCCCGTATTTTTCAACATTTTTAAATCATGGCAACCCTAAAATGTAAAAACATGTTCTCAAATGTTTTTTTCTTCTAATTGCTATAATTTCTAAACTAGTAGAGATATCATCATGAAACTTTTACCAGAGTGTAGAATGGAAGTTGGGGTATATAAAGGATTGTCATTTTTCAATCCAGTTCCAGATATTCTATAAGATTTTTATGGTTAAAAATTAAATTTTGATTTTGTAATAATTCCACAACTAATGGACCTGGGCCATTTAAATTAGCACCAAATTAAAGATCAGTTTTTCCTCTACCAACACACCAATTTTCAAAAAAATATCTTGTATATTTCACCTTATTTAAGATTTTCTAAAATAGGGATGTAAAATATGGTGAAAACTTTAAATTTATTTCAAAAATCGTGTGAGTTCCCCGTTTCTTGAATAACTCGGTAAATACTGGTCCAATCTGGCTGGAAAACCTACTGTTCTGGATTCTCGACGCTCTTTCAGAATCTTTCACCCAAATTTGATTTCGAGCTTCCCCGTATTTTTCAACATTTTTAAATCATGGCAACCCTAAAATGTAAAAACATGTTCTCAAATGTTTTTTTCTTCTAATTGCTATAATTTCTAAACTAGTAGAGATATCATCATGAAACTTTTACCAGAGTGTAGAATGGAAGTTGGGGTATATAAAGGATTGTCATTTTTCAATCCAGTTCCAGATATTCTATAAGATTTTTATGGTTAAAAATTAAATTTTGATTTTGTAATAATTCCACAACTAATGGACCTGGGCCATTTAAATTAGCACCAAATTAAAGATCAGTTTTTCCTCTACCAACACACCAATTTTCAAAAAAATATCTTGTATATTTCACCTTATTTAAGATTTTCTAAAATAGGGATGTAAAATATGGTGAAAACTTTAAATTTATTTCAAAAATCGTGTGAGTTCCCCGTTTCTTGAATAACTCGGTAAATACTGGTCCAATCTGGCTGGAAAACCTACTGTTCTGGATTCTCGACGCTCTTTCAGAATCTTTCACCCAAATTTGATTTCGAGCTTCCCCGTATTTTTCAACATTTTTAAATCATGGCAACCCTAAAATGTAAAAACATGTTCTCAAATGTTTTTTTCTTCTAATTGCTATAATTTCTAAACTAGTAGAGATATCACCATGAAACTTTTACCAGAGTGTAGAATGGAAGTTGGGGTATATAAAGGATTGTCATTTTTCAATCCAGTTCCAGATATTCTATAAGATTTTTATGGTTAAAAATTAAATTTTGATTTTGTAATAATTCCACAACTAATGGACCTGGGCCATTTAAATTAGCACCAAATTAAAGATCAGTTTTTCCTCTACCAACACACCAATTTTCAAAAAAATATCTTGTATATTTCACCTTATTTAAGATTTTCTAAAATAGGGATGTAAAATATGGTGAAAACTTTAAATTTATTTCAAAAATCGTGTGAGTTCCCCGTTTCTTGAATAACTCGGTAAATACTGGTCCAATCTGGCTGGAAAACCTACTGTTCTGGATTCTCGACGCTCTTTCAGAATCTTTCACCCAAATTTGATTTCGAGCTTCCCCGTATTTTTCAACATTTTTAAAGCATGGCAACCCTAAAATGTAAAAACATGTTCTCAAATGTTTTTTTCTTCTAATTGCTATAATTTCTAAACTAGTAGAGATATCACCATGAAACTTTTACCAGAGTGTAGAATGGAAGTTGGGGTATATAAAGGATTGTCATTTTTCAATCCAGTTCCAGATATTCTATAAGATTTTTATGGTTAAAAATTAAATTTTGATTTTGTAATAATTCCACAACTAATGGACCTGGGCCATTTAAATTAGCACCAAATTAAAGATCAGTTTTTCCTCTACCAACACACCAATTTTCAAAAAAATATCTTGTATATTTCACCTTATTTAAGATTTTCTAAAATAGGGATGTAAAATATGGTGAAAACTTTAAATTTATTTCAAAAATCGTGTGAGTTCCCCGTTTCTTGAATAACTCGGTAAATACTGGTCCAATCTGGCTGGAAAACCTACTGTTCTGGATTCTCGACGCTCTTTCAGAATCTTTCACCCAAATTTGATTTCGAGCTTCCCCGTATTTTTCAACATTTTTAAATCATGGCAACCCTAAAATGTAAAAACATGTTCTCAAATGTTTTTTTCTTCTAATTGCTATAATTTCTAAACTAGTAGAGATATCATCATGAAACTTTTACCAGAGTGTAGAATGGAAGTTGGGGTATATAAAGGATTGTCATTTTTCAATCCAGTTCCAGATATTCTATAAGATTTTTATGGTTAAAAATTAAATTTTGATTTTGTAATAATTCCACAACTAATGGACCTGGGCCATTTAAATTAGCACCAAATTAAAGATCAGTTTTTCCTCTACCAACACACCAATTTTCAAAAAATATCTTGTATATTTCACCTTATTTAAGATTTTCTAAAATAGGGATGTAAAATATGGTGAAAACTTTAAATTTATTTCAAAAATCGTGTGAGTTCCCCGTTTCTTGAATAACTCGGTAAATACTGGTCCAATCTGGCTGGAAAACCTACTGTTCTGGATTCTCGACGCTCTTTCAGAATCTTTCACCCAAATTTGATTTCGAGCTTCCCCGTATTTTTCAACATTTTTAAATCATGGCAACCCTAAAATGTAAAAACATGTTCTCAAATGTTTTTTTCTTCTAATTGCTATAATTTCTAAACTAGTAGAGATATCATCATGAAACTTTTACCAGAGTGTAGAATGGAAGTTGGGGTATATAAAGGATTGTCATTTTTCAATCCAGTTCCAGATATTCTATAAGATTTTTATGGTTAAAAATTAAATTTTGATTTTGTAATAATTCCACAACTAATGGACCTGGGCCATTTAAATTAGCACCAAATTAAAGATCAGTTTTTCCTCTACCAACACACCAATTTTCAAAAAAATATCTTGTATATTTCACCTTATTTAAGATTTTCTAAAATAGGGATGTAAAATATGGTGAAAACTTTAAATTTATTTCAAAAATCGTGTGAGTTCCCCGTTTCTTGAATAACTCGGTAAATACTGGTCCAATCTGGCTGGAAAACCTACTGTTCTGGATTCTCGACGCTCTTTCAGAATCTTTCACCCAAATTTGATTTCGAGCTTCCCCGTATTTTTCAACATTTTTAAATCATGGCAACCCTAAAATGTAAAAACATGTTCTCAAATGTTTTTTTCTTCTAATTGCTATAATTTCTAAACTAGTAGAGATATCATCATGAAACTTTTACCAGAGTGTAGAATGGAAGTTGGGGTATATAAAGGATTGTCATTTTTCAATCCAGTTCCAGATATTCTATAAGATTTTTATGGTTAAAAATTAAATTTTGATTTTGTAATAATTCCACAACTAATGGACCTGGGCCATTTAAATTAGCACCAAATTAAAGATCAGTTTTTCCTCTACCAACACACCAATTTTCAAAAAAATATCTTGTATATTTCACCTTATTTAAGATTTTCTAAAATAGGGATGTAAAATATGGTGAAAACTTTAAATTTATTTCAAAAATCGTGTGAGTTCCCCGTTTCTTGAATAACTCGGTAAATACTGGTCCAATCTGGCTGGAAAACCTACTGTTCTGGATTCTCGACGCTCTTTCAGAATCTTTCACCCAAATTTGATTTCGAGCTTCCCCGTATTTTTCAACATTTTTAAATCATGGCAACCCTAAAATGTAAAAACATGTTCTCAAATGTTTTTTTCTTCTAATTGCTATAATTTCTAAACTAGTAGAGATATCACCATGAAACTTTTACCAGAGTAGTAGAATGGAAGTTGGGGTATATAAAGGATTGTCATTTTTCAATCCAGTTCCAGATATTCTATAAGATTTTTATGGTTAAAAATTAAATTTTGATTTTGTAATAATTCCACAACTAATGGACCTGGGCCATTTAAATTAGCACCAAATTAAAGATCAGTTTTTCCTCTACCAACACACCAATTTTCAAAAAAATATCTTGTATATTTCACCTTATTTAAGATTTTCTAAAATAGGGATGTAAAATATGGTGAAAACTTTAAATTTATTTCAAAAATCGTGTGAGTTCCCCGTTTCTTGAATAACTCGGTAAATACTGGTCCAATCTGGCTGGAAAACCTACTGTTCTGGATTCTCGACGCTCTTTCAGAATCTTTCACCCAAATTTGATTTCGAGCTTCCCCGTATTTTTCAACATTTTTAAATCATGGCAACCCTAAAATGTAAAAACATGTTCTCAAATGTTTTTTTCTTCTAATTGCTATAATTTCTAAACTAGTAGAGATATCATCATGAAACTTTTACCAGAGTGTAGAATGGAAGTTGGGGTATATAAAGGATTGTCATTTTTCAATCCAGTTCCAGATATTCTATAAGATTTTTATGGTTAAAAATTAAATTTTGATTTTGTAATAATTCCACAACTAATGGACCTGGGCCATTTAAATTAGCACCAAATTAAAGATCAGTTTTTCCTCTACCAACACACCAATTTTCAAAAAAATATCTTGTATATTTCACCTTATTTAAGATTTTCTAAAATAGGGATGTAAAATATGGTGAAAACTTTAAATTTATTTCAAAAATCGTGTGAGTTCCCCGTTTCTTGAATAACTCGGTAAATACTGGTCCAATCTGGCTGGAAAACCTACTGTTCTGGATTCTCGACGCTCTTTCAGAATCTTTCACCCAAATTTGATTTCGAGCTTCCCCGTATTTTTCAACATTTTTAAATCATGGCAACCCTAAAATGTAAAAACATGTTCTCAAATGTTTTTTTCTTCTAATTGCTATAATTTCTAAACTAGTAGAGATATCATCATGAAACTTTTACCAGAGTGTAGAATGGAAGTTGGGGTATATAAAGGATTGTCATTTTTCAATCCAGTTCCAGATATTCTATAAGATTTTTATGGTTAAAAATTAAATTTTGATTTTGTAATAATTCCACAACTAATGGACCTGGGCCATTTAAATTAGCACCAAATTAAAGATCAGTTTTTCCTCTACCAACACACCAATTTTCAAAAAAATATCTTGTATATTTCACCTTATTTAAGATTTTCTAAAATAGGGATGTAAAATATGGTGAAAACTTTAAATTTATTTCAAAAATCGTGTGAGTTCCCCGTTTCTTGAATAACTCGGTAAATACTGGTCCAATCTGGCTGGAAAACCTACTGTTCTGGATTCTCGACGCTCTTTCAGAATCTTTCACCCAAATTTGATTTCGAGCTTCCCCGTATTTTTCAACATTTTTAAATCATGGCAACCCTAAAATGTAAAAACATGTTCTCAAATGTTTTTTTCTTCTAATTGCTATAATTTCTAAACTAGTAGAGATATCACCATGAAACTTTTACCAGAGTGTAGAATGGAAGTTTGGGGTATATAAAGGATTGTCATTTTTCAATCCAGTTCCAGATATTCTATAAGATTTTTATGGTTAAAAATTAAATTTTGATTTTGTAATAATTCCACAACTAATGGACCTGGGCCATTTAAATTAGCACCAAATTAAAGATCAGTTTTTCCTCTACCAACACACCAATTTTCAAAAAAATATCTTGTATATTTCACCTTATTTAAGATTTTCTAAAATAGGGATGTAAAATATGGTGAAAACTTTAAATTTATTTCAAAAATCGTGTGAGTTCCCCGTTTCTTGAATAACTCGGTAAATACTGGTCCAATCTGGCTGGAAAACCTACTGTTCTGGATTCTCGACGCTCTTTCAGAATCTTTCACCCAAATTTGATTTCGAGCTTCCCCGTATTTTTCAACATTTTTAAATCATGGCAACCCTAAAATGTAAAAACATGTTCTCAAATGTTTTTTTCTTCTAATTGCTATAATTTCTAAACTAGTAGAGATATCATCATGAAACTTTTACCAGAGTGTAGAATGGAAGTTGGGGTATATAAAGGATTGTCATTTTTCAATCCCGTTCCAGATATTCTATAAGATTTTTATGGTTAAAAATTAAATTTTGATTTTGTAATAATTCCACAACTAATGGACCTGGGCCATTTAAATTAGCACCAAATTAAAGATCAGTTTTTCCTCTACCAACACACCAATTTTCAAAAAAATATCTTGTATATTTCACCTTATTTAAGATTTTCTAAAATAGGGATGTGAAATATGGTGAAAACTTTAAATTTATTTCAAAAATCGTGTGAGTTCCCCGTTTCTTGAATAACTCGGTAAATACTGGTCCAATCTGGCTGGAAAACCTACTGTTCTGGATTCTCGACGCTCTTTCAGAATCTTTCACCCAAATTTGATTTCGAGCTTCCCCGTATTTCTCAACATTTTTAAAGCATGGCAACCCTAAAATGTAAAATCATGTTCTCAAACGTTTTTTTCTTCTAATTGCTATAATTTCTAAACTAGTAGAGATATCATCAATGAAACTTTTACCAGAGTGTAGAATGGAAGTTGGGGTATATAAAGGATTGTCATTTTTCAATCCAGTTCCAGATATTCTATAAGATTTTTATGGTTAAAAATTAAATTTTGATTTTGTAATAATTCCACAACTAATGGACCTGGGCCATTTAAATTAGCACCAAATTAAAGATCAGTTTTTCCTCTACCAACACACCAATTTTCAAAAAAATATCTTGTATATTTCACCTTATTTAAGATTTTCTAAAATAGGGATGTAAAATATGGTGAAAACTTTAAATTTATTTCAAAAATCGTGTGAGTTCCCCGTTTCTTGAATAACTCGGTAAATACTGGTCCAATCTGGACTGGAAAACCTACTGTTCTGGATTCTCGACGCTCTTTCAGAATCTTTCACCCAAATTTGATTTCGAGCTTCCCCGTATTTTTCAACATTTTTAAAGCA